>LUCM01002274.1:0-21582 GCA_008360955.1 Fasciolopsis buskii | reverse complement strand
TAATGCGAGTATTCGTAGGGACGAAATTCGATTATGATCATTATTTGTATGCTGACATTTTGTGCAGAAACTACTTCACTAGATGGGGCATGATGACAGTGTTGATGACTGTAACGGACTATTTTGAAACACTTCCCGTTCTTTTGATAACCAAGCATATCGTGTAGAAACAGTTCATATTCAACAATTTGCATGGTCCACCTTCGCCCTCACTTCCGCTTGTTAAATCCTCTGGACGCACTGCAGATGGGACCACGAAAGGACGTCAACATCAGGACAGAATCTCGCCCGCTAGGTCGGGCGGCTTTCTACGCAGAACGCTCTTTCGATTTGTGTGCATTCCTGCCCTGACAACGAAGTTAACGTCAACTCGGTAATTCCGGAATCCCATGCTGCCGTGCCAGTAACGGTTGTGATTGACTGCGAGGCCGGGGAGGCTCTGAGATCTACGGTCACATCTGAACTTGTATCCAGTTAGGCCTTCAATTCGCACTGGAAGAACGCCCAGACTAATGCGATATTTTGATCTTGGGGTGGTAGTGCAATGATTGCGTAATTGATCGACTCGCTTTGCGACAGCTGAATGTTAGACGTATTTCGGCCGGTCATTTTTTTGCCCGCATCATGCAGTAATGGATAAGGCTTCCTTAGACAATAGGGGCTGGAATATGGTTCTGTCGCGGGGCGCTGGGTCGTCAAGTGCTCACAGTTCAAACAGGAAATACATGCATTCGCCTCCTTAAGCACTTTCTATCATTCGGGTTAGTCATCGGACAGGAAACGTAGACATTTAACCAGTATATGTTATCCACTCCACACCCGGCATAATTCAGCAGAGGTTCGTGGAACAAACTCTTCTGTCGTATTGAAAGTAAGGCATCTGGATGATCCTTCTCTAGGTTCTGTTTCTAACTGGGTTTTTGTATACTCCAATGATGCCGGCTGTCCAACGCCACCTTATGAAACCTACTTCGGGAAATCCGCACTTCACGGGACACTCCAGGATCCAGTTGGGTAACGCTCGGACGACTTAGTTCATCGTTTGCAATGAAATCAGATCCCCAGCGCAATCCATTCGTGTGAGAACAACTTCGCAGTTAAGCATTTTTAGCGATAGCTTCATCATTGCATAGGTCTTCGGCAATTGAATTCAGTCCCTTCAATAAACCCTCTATCAACCGCCTAGCCATCACCTGTTCTTTTCCATACAGATCCCTCAGGGCATCTCCGACCTTTTTGTATGCAACCTCTGGAGGCAGCAAGACGCGCTCCTCTATGGTATTCCTGGCTTGTCCCTTGCAATAGTGCAATAGATACAGAAGTCTTTGCCCATCGTCCTTAACCCTGTTCTCTATGTACTATTCAAACTGCTTAACAAATCTCAAGTACGAAAGTGTATGACAAGTGAAAAATTCCAGTTCAACCTTGGGCAGATTAACCCAATAGTTGAATGGGCCTTCTGTCGTCGAGTGAACTGGAGCCTCAAATGTCAGTTCGGCTTGTACACAGCAATCTATCAAATACTGAAGCAGGTGCTCTTCACCAAGCATAGCATTTTTGCAAGTAACCAAACCCGGACCGTTTTCTTCCTCTTTTGCAAGCGCTAGCTTCAGTTTCACCATCTCAATTTCGTTCTTTGCCTTGTGAAGTTGTCACTGTGATTCTAGTCCTGGTTTTCCTTTCAGATGTCTTTCGTCTAAACGAGTTAACAGCAATTCAATCCTAGCCTTGTGGTAAACCGAACGATTCCTAGACTGACCTGGACAAAACTGAACCAGGAGAAGAGATATAACCATCACCCGCGGGCAAAACAGTTTTTGGTTCGAATGGGAGTTGTTTTCCACGGGCTCGCCTACGTTGGTCGTTTGACTGAGTAGTTTCATTGTCGATCAGTTGCCAAGGCTGTTGAGTGCTGTAAGCCCCTCGAGAGAACGTTTGAGCTAGGCTTACCGACTAAATTGACCCAAACCAAAACAAAGGCGCATCAAAACTAATAAGGTACTTTTCGGAACAAATACACTATGTACACTAATCAAACCTCAGCAGTGTTCCTTTCGAGCTACTTACCCCGATTTCTGATACCAGATCACGTGAACGACAAAGGGCATCAAACAAAGTCAACCAACGGCAAACCCACGCTCATGGCAATGGCCAGAGTCCAGGTTGCCAGTGATACAGTCAATTTGATGAGATAAAACAAAAAACGGAATTTGTTCCAGATAAGGCATTTAGAAATGAGTGTATGGTAGGTAAGGAAGGAAATGTCAATGATTAGTTCGACTTTCTCTTCGAAACTGATTACACCAGCCCCCAAAATCCGACCAGGATTTCCATTATACGCTGTTTCCCATACCGTTTCCCTGTTTCTAACCTGGTTAAGGTTACTCGAAGACGCTGTTGTATTACATAGGTCAGCTCTCAGTGCTCCTTGCCCGATTTATCAGATCCGGATGCCCACCTCTCAGCTGATGAGAGTTGACTGATGAACTAAAAACGGAAGTATCCTGGGCTTCACCTATGAAACAAAGCTTTCAGTCGACTCGTCGTACGAATCATTCAACGGCAGCTAAGGTCGCCGTTCTCACTGGTCTGTCGTCTGATTGTTTCGTGTCTTCGATGATTCCGATCGGCTAGCTACCTCACGGCAAAACACGAACTCAACATATGTTGTTCCGATAGTGACGTAAAAGCTGATTGAGCGATGAGTGACTAACTAAGCATGTTTGTGTGCCAACTAATATTTGGGGTGCCCAAGCAATGAATGAGAGCGAGATTCAGTGAGACCGCTTGTCCATCATCCCTTTGAACCTTCCACATTCCTCCTCATTCCGTATGCTTGCAGCTTAGAGTCACACGCATCCATTTTACGGTCACAACCCTGCCTAGCCAATCCATGCTAGACCTTGCATTTGGGGGCATTGTTCCACAGACTTGAATTTCTTTCCCCTAGCAGCCGCAACACAAGTTAAAATTGTCTTCGTGATATCTTCAAATGCATACTAGGCTAATTCAGAGGTGGGATCTTTTAGTCGATTACTATTCAATCAGCTTGCCAATGAACCGTTGCCTTTTCAACAGACTTGTTTGCTGTTAGAATTTGAGCATTTTTTATGGAACAGGCCAAGTATATATATATGCTCTGTTTCCTGTCATACCACTTTGTGATTGGATCTGTCAGGAAGATGCAGCCCGTTTCCTCGTTTCTGTTTGTCTTCCAACTTCATCTTCCCCAAGCGCACGCAGCTCTGTCCCTCAAATTACCAATACTGTCAATCATTGCGGAGCATCCTTTACGGAACCATTTTAGCCGAGGTATTTAAACTATTTAATGAGTGGGCGAAATGTTTAAATATGTCAAAGCTAATTTATGTTCCGGTCTTTTCTGGCAAATATTTTTAAATTTATGAATAATAAATCTCATTTTCTTGATCCTATATAAAGCAATTCTGAAGTAAATTTTTAAGTCACGCCTTTGAAAAAAATAGGTTACTCTGACAGGGGAAATCAGTTTATTGACTAATATATATCACAATCTGTTTCACACTGCAAATAATCTCTCAGAGGCAGTGCAAGGCTATGATCTGGTGAACAGTAGCATCCAGAAATCGTATAAAGACATAAAAAAAGCGGAATTATTAAGCAGATTCAGATCGCAAAAGTAGAATATGGACCCAGAAAAAAGTATAAAAGGGACTGACCAAATTCTTTAACGAAATAATGACTGACTGATTTACTCATTCATTCACAGGCTGGATGAATAAAAAAATGAATGAATAAATAAATAAATAAATGATTGATCAACCAACTGATTGACAGACTGGCATTAACTGACTGACATTGGTGACTGATTGACTGATTGGCTGACTGACTAAATAGAAGAATAACTGAAAGAATGAAAGAATCAAGGAGTGGATGAAACAATGATTAAATGACTGATGGGTCCACTGAAAGAATGAATTCGGTGACTGACAATGTGAATGAATGAATGAATGAATGAATGAATGAATGAATGGATGAATGAATGAATGAATGAATATTCTGAGGGACTGGCTGAGTGAACTTGATGAAAGACTGATTGAATCTGGCTCCCATTAGTGACTAACTGATTGAATTTGGTGATTGAATGACTGAATATGGTAACTGAATGGCTGGTGAACTATATGACTGCATGACTGACTCGCTGACTGATTGTTTGACTGGCGGACGGACTGAATGACAGGCTGACCTTGATGGCTGAATTAATTCTGTGCCTAAATCTCTTTGGTAACTGACTGACTTGCAGAGTGACTTTTGTGAATTATTACCTTTTTTGCCAACTGATTTGAATGATTGTTTAGGCAATAACTACGGTATTTAAAAGTACTGATATCGAAATCATTTTCTGTATACACTAAGCAGATCAGTCTGTTCTGGTAGGCAAATCAGTCATATTCCATCAATCTTTGAATGTTGTTTTAATTTACCAATCGGGTTAATGATTGTTTACTGTCACGCACACCTAAATTTAGACGCCCAGATTTAGTCAAAAGATATGATACAATTCAAAGTGTGCAAGTTCTTTTAAGTCTCGTTTCTTCCATGTGGTTGTCAGGAACGTTGAGTTGATGCGTATTCAATCGAACAAGCGCTACCTCGGTGACAGAAAAATATCGAGGCGAGTACTCGTTATCGAGTTGCGCGTGTAAAACTAAGCTTGATATTGTCGCTTCATAAATGATTGATTCGATTTACACTGACACCAAGTCATCGAGGGTCCCAGCAAAGAGCAGTGAAGCTCCAAGATAGACAGGAAATAAAGATTTGAACAAAGGCAACAATTAGCAAGCGGAGAAATCATAAAATCTTATCGTCGTCGCCGTCATCATCATCATCGCTATCATCCAGTATGCACCGCATAGACACCACTTTGATTGTGTGTCGCATCCTTACAAACACTGTTAAACTCGTGTCGAAACGAATTCGGTTCCAGGCCTTAGATCGGATCTTGTCCTATCGAGTCTTGACTTGGTTGATTAGGGTGAGCGAGTGCGTTCTGTTCTGACTATCTAGTACCACTACAATGGTGCACGCGATCACACACACGCAAACAAATGTGCGAACATATCTACCAACTAGGTTATTCCAATTCTATACGGGAGCAACTTCGAACTCTTTATGAAAGATACTAACGTACGAATGCACGAGCACACGCACTTTCGTGAACACACAAAAGCTAGGTTTTGTCTGCTTTCGCCGTATTTTGGCCGATTTTGTATTGCACCAATCCCTTGGGAAATGATGCAAATGGATATTTGATTGCGCCCGAGGAAGGTGTGTTTATGCGTTTGTGTGTGTGTTTGTGTGCGTGTGTGTGTATGTGCTTCGACTGACGAACTAGGGAGGTGAATGCTAATTTGCACAGATGGTTCCACTTCGAATTTGGTCATATTTGAACAAGTCAACTTGCCGAGTAAAAAGGCACACTGAGGCTATGTCGCTATGTTATCTTTTTCCACTGCTCTTGTTTCCACACCCACCCCCTCTCCCATTCCACCTACAAACCGGCCTTAACCATTCTGCTCATCACCTTGCCACAGGGTTGCTTGAGCTTATACGATTAGCTCTTCGGCACTTATACAAAATGAACTAAGCTACTTGATTTTGTCCAATTTCTCCCCACCCTATTCACTGTGTCTGTTCCCGTCTTTCTCAGTCTCCTCGATTGGCTGGTCATGGCCTTGATCTGATCTGATTGCACTGCACTGCATTGCACTGTTCACTGATCTGCTGATTAAAACATGAAAACTCCATGACATTCTTTTTTTCGTTCGCGCATCGTATGAATTGTAGTTTTATGTATCTGTCTTTTAAATTAAACGTGATCAAGTCGTGTTTAATTTCTGCGCTATTTCAAATTTGTTTGTGTAAAACGGCAAAGAAAGGATACCAAGTTACCGCGGGGTCTTCAACTGTAATCATCTACATTTTGTTTGTTTCATCATCGCTTAAACACTACTATCGGTTTTTGCATTTACCGAGGTAATTCTCTTGAGGCCCGAAAAAAGATGGGAAAATTTGGAAATCTACTGGAAGAGTTGAACGAATCTCGCAAGTTGATCAACATTTCCGTAAAATGCTCATCTTCGTAGCTGCACTAGCATACATCATGAAAAACTGTCCCCTAAGAGCTCAAACACAGGGGCCTGGCAGTGGTGATTTGCTTCTTGAAAGACAGCGATGCATTGAATGCTGAAGACATTTCGTCCGACTTTCGAGAAATTACTCGTCCCATAAACAACAAGACATAAGACTAAGTGACAGAGCTTCCCCAGGCTTCCGCCTTTACAAGGCACAGTAGAAGAAAAGCAGAATCTGATTTGAATACCACGAGAATGAACAGATAACCAGTCAATTCGGAGGTCAAACCTGTGACTGATTCCAGCTTCTTTCATGGGCTCCTAATATGTAGGAAGATGGCGTTAGAAAGTAAAGTTCGGATAATTAACATGAATAGCACGAAGTGTTGAAGAAATCTATGCACCACTAGAAGTGACTGATTCACGTCCACTGGAAAAAAATCCCGACCAAATGTGGAATGAGGCACGCATAATTTCATAATGTCGATGATATTCAAGCCCAGCAGGAAGTAGCAAATATTAGGTATGAATTGGCAAAAATGTGGAACCAAACATTCCCGGACCCAGGGTATTTGAACAAACTACGAATTAACTATAGTAGATTCCCCGAAGCATTTGACCGGCTTTGCGATTATTCCCAGAACACCCACGGAAATTAGTCGACGGTGAAGTTTCGAGCCCCGCCCGCAGACTTGAAGAGTATGTGTAACCGAAAAACTGGTCCAGTTTCCCTTAGAACCTTTGTTTATGTAAACACATTTAGATATATGTCTACATTTGGTTACAAGTTTCCAGATAATTCCGAACTAATGTGCCGCATTTCGTTCGAAGCTTTTACTTCAAGGCCTGAAGTTTAAATGCGCCAAAAATATCCTCTGATTCTGACTTGCGTTCCAATCAGATTGCCTTGAAGCAACGTGGAGCGGCCATTGCGATTCGAATCCCCGATAGCTAAAGCTGCCTAAGTACGAAAAGCATCCGCGGGAAGTGGAAAGCTTTCCCCTTGTGGTGTAGGTATGTGTGCGCATCCATAGTGAATACTGTCCAGATGAATGGGCAAATATTCCCGACAGCCCACTTCTGATTACGTGGTTAGCACTGTTTGTTTGATATTTGTACCCAGTATTCTCCTCTTTAGTAACCGGTTTGTGCTATGCAGTCCCATTTGAGTTAGTAACATCGTGCTTGGATGAAGGAGTCAGTTACTAATTGCATGGGTGATTGATCCGCAATCCTCCATCAGCTGGCCAACACAAACCTTCAGAAGAAGGACACACGTCTACATGCAGACTGAATGCGCTGAAAATTAAAATTGACACCCGTGATATGATTGTCAAATCGGACTTTCGCCAATCGACAAAAGGCTGTCTGATTCTTTTGTGAGCTCTCGATTCACCCACGCATTCTTGACCATTGAAATGGGATTGTGGTGCCCAAACTATGTACGCAATACACAAGTATGGGGATGATTCATTTGGTTATTGTTGAGTGAGTTTTTTTTCACCGTCAGCCGTTTAAGATCAGTGTAATTTGTCACCATCGAAACAACGATGAAAGGTGTACAATTTATATGGTATTTTGTTATCATTATTCAACGGATGGCGATTCGAATATTCCCTATCTCCGTCAGTTCTCTTCAACCACGCGTGTCCTTTTTCTGCTATTCATTTGTACCAGAATGTCCTGGCAGTATTCCTTGCCCTGTGGAATCTGGTAGTCAAAGGAGAAAAGGTGAACGAGAAATAATGAAAGATCGAATCCAAATTATTAAATTGAATAACCATATAGAAGAGAAGAAATACTGGGTGCCGACCGCAGACAAGTGTCAAGTTAAAGTCCCGGGAATATTGGGAATTACTGTTTCAATCATAGGAACTAGACAAAGTACGTGAGATTGATCGATGTAAGTCCTGGTCAATAGTTTTTTAGCTCAATCGTGCGTCACATCCGACTTGAAACATCCTTTATCTCTCTGTGGGTCTTCAAAGCGTAAAGCACAACTAGATTAAGTTTGACAGTGGCAAAGCACTTTCATGTTTCGCCTCCTTTTTTAATGAAACAATAATGAACACCAATTTTCAGGAAGGGGGCCGCGACCAGCCAAGGGCCGCCAAGCAAGTTGACCCGCGGCAGGGGGGTTCGAACCCGCGACCGTCAAGTCCAAACGCCGCTGCCTTATCCGTTTGACCACCGCTAGCATTGCATTAGTTATGCAACTGCTTTTAGCTTCAATATGATGACCAAATCAGGGGCAGTTACTTTGCCGCATCGGAAGCAATTCGCCATATTCCATGTTTTCCTCACGTCGTTTAGTTGTGATGGCACGGTAAGCCCCATTCGTCAACATCGCTTTAGAGCTTCCTTACAGAAGATCACCTCTGAATTTCTCTAGGCCATCAATATCGCAGCTTACAATTTGACACAGTTGGTCCATGCGAATGCGGATGGGTGACATGGCATGGATACTATTATTATTTGTTTCCAAAAAGGCATTACTTTCAAATTATAGCATTGGAACTGATTTCCCACCCCTTCTCACGAATAGTGGCTGAGAAAATCTATCGAACCGAGCATTTTGTTCAAGTTACCAAAGGGACAAAATTCCCCAGCATCTTCAATCCCAACTGTTCTATTATGGAAAAATAATTGTGACCGGTGAGCTCGCACGTCATGTGCAAAGGGCAACTGGCAGCTTCGGGTTAAAGCAAAGTGA
Source organism: Fasciolopsis buskii (assembly GCA_008360955.1). Lineage (NCBI taxonomy): Eukaryota > Metazoa > Platyhelminthes > Trematoda > Plagiorchiida > Fasciolidae > Fasciolopsis > Fasciolopsis buskii. Next base: position 12,753 of record LUCM01002274.1, on the reverse strand, counting down.
TATCCCATCCCAATAAGCGCGCAGTAAACATGGCCCTGGTATTTGGTGAAAAAAATACCCAACCACTGAACATCCATGTGCCGAAATACTCTCACACACTAGATGAATGTCCTGCGGTATATAAAAAGTTAAGATAGTGCCCTTCCTATGGCGTTTCAACGCAGTTCGATCGGTGAGGGACAACAGACAATTGAAATGACATCCTATTAGGCATATCAGCCTGCTCCAACTATTATTCAATCAAACAAATGTAGCGGCAAATAGCTAGAACATTGAATGTTTCGCCTTTCCTCAGCGTTTTATCAAGTTATGCCCACAAAGCTACGGAAAACATGACGTATATACGAGCATTCCTAATGTCACATTCTGACTCGTATCTTAAGGCCAATTGTACAAAATGATACAATCTTGTTTGTAGGTTATTTTACGGTACAGTAACCAATTCTTGGATGATGACGTTCTTGTTGGAGAATAGACCTGTGCTCTTTTTAATCAAATAGCCAATATCTTTTATATTTTTACTTTCTATATTAATGAAATAACAATGTACATCATTTTTCAAAGGGGGTGTGTGTGGTCTCGACCAACACAGGGCGGTGGGAGGACTCGAACACATGACCCTCACACCAAAAACGAGACGACCCTATTCGGCTGCCAGCTTGACGGTTATCTGAACAAATTGTTTAATCATAGAGAGATATTTGTGTGAAAGTGAACTGTACTGAAGGTTATGCAATACCAAGTGATTGTTATGGCCACGTTGGACTGCGTAGCCTTTGTGCGCGCAGAATTGACCTGTATGCAACTCGGAGCATCTCCACCTTACCAATACCGGAACGGTCACTATTACGAGGATCTTCCCCAAATGCTCCGGGGACATCATGCTAGCTGAACAAACCAAAATCTTTATTTCTTTGGGTTTATGGATTTAATTCGTTGTGAGCGCGTTTTTTCAAATTTTCAATCCACCTCGAAAATGCAATCTTTTTGGCACAACCTGGGTCATTTTTAATTACTCTCGTAATAACAATTTCATTGAAGTTATTTTAACAGGCTTTTCTTTTTTGAATACTTTTAGATAGATAAGTATATTGTCCCTCGCATTCAATAGTGAACTTTGTCAGCTTTCTTAGACACGGAAAATCCGAATAAAGTCCTTCAGCTATTGACAATTAGTAGACAATTCCAAGGGAAACTTGATTGAAAGAAAACACCTGAATAAACAGACGAGAGAAAAAAAACAAGCAAAGAGGAAAGTGAGTGCAAATTTTCCGTCAAATTTAGACGAATGAAAATAAATTCACATTTCACAAAACCGGCCATGAGATTTGCAAGGTATGGCAAAAAAATTAAATTGTTCCCAAGATGAACTGTTTCGTCCTTGGAATGACCTCTTTGTGATCACCTCGTACGATGAAACCTTTTTTTCTTTCCACGAAAATTTTGCTATCATAAACAAATCGGGAAAAAATCTCGCATCCTAATTTTCTCGACACCGGTATGCACACATTTTTCACCTTGTTTCGACGGCTTTCTTCCACACACATATACGGTCAGTTACAATGTTGATTAAAATAATAACAACGAAACAAAGACGATACTTGTGACAGAACTGCAGACACACACAATGACCATGGCGTTTTGACCGGTCGTTTGTGATCTCATCGCAGCTTTCAGCAAACAGAACCTCAGGGCAATCATCAACCGAACTTATGATCGACATGCATTCTGGATTTCCGGGAAACATCAAACTCGGGACTACGGTCGTGTGAAACTGTGTTCATATTTATAAGGTTGTTGAATGAAATTAACATTCTCGGGAATTGTTCTCCATTGCCCGTGGATTTCAGTTACTCTCCGCTGAGAAATTCCGAAACAATACATTCTGGTATGGGAGGTACTGTCACAGAAATGCGAGGACGAAAGCAAGTCCAAGGCGTTTCCTAATGGATTTGCTGATCTTTGGTAGTTAGTGCAGCGGAGATGGCTAAATTCTCATTCAAAACCAACCGCGGGTAGTCTACACAGCCAAAGACCTCCGGTTCACCGGCACAGCTGGCGAAAGGATGCATTGAACACCCAACATGTCTAGTCCCATTAGAATAGTCTACGAAGCAAGAAATGAGTTTCCCAGAGAGTTGGTAAGTTCTCAGATCGTCCTGGTGTCCATAGGTTAGGCTCTATTATGAGGCCGCCATTAGTGCGATTTGGGCAATTGGACGCTACCAACCTTAGGCAGGAAACATGAATCCACAGGGAGTACCACTAATGTGGAGGTAAAGACCCGAAAAGCTAGCATATGTGTACTGAAAATAGCCCATTATTTTTCAGCTTGCAGATATTTGTATTCAGTGCAATTGCTCAAATCGCTAAGGACGCCGAGGTTGCCACCTTAAGCTGTTTCACAACTCACCCGAAACAGCACTTCATTTTTGTTTATCCAAGTTTTCCGACAGTCAAATTTTGCGGTGCAAAGTTTACACCTGTGCTTCTGGTTCACATTCATTTACCCTGTTTCGTGAGTATGATAATTTTGATTGGCTTTTAAATCGCTAGACCACCCATGTCCATTCTAAATATATCCATGTTTAATTCCAGGTGTATTTGCTCCGTTAAATTTATGGTGGCCACATTGAACCACACCGTGGGCAAATGTTCCATTGCTAGGCGTGAATATTCCAATCTCACTAGTAGGCATTTTTGGAGCACATTGTTTTTGAATCCCGATGAACGTGTGTTCCCCACCGACCATTCTCTACACCGCGAGACATTTGCACTTTACTAGACAGGCACTGTTTAAAAAACGAGATACGGTTTTACATTTGGAATTTCCGGGAATCTGCGATCAAAGCATCATAGAAAGGTGATGATAAATGTCCGTGGTGTTGTGCTCCGGGCGTTTTCTACTTATGCTCAGACCGAACTTTGTATAGGGAAACTGTTTTGTGCCCAAGTGACCAGACTGTCACTAATCATCGCAGGTTGACCGGAAAGGGGAATGAACGAGCTCGATCAGCTTGGTGAAAAGCACTGCAAATCGCTGAAGAAAATGAGGACGAAATAAAACGGGAAATATGTAACAGATCAGATCCGATGCGTTTGATCCCGCGAGTATTAAATATGTGAGCAAGTGGGCAATTCCCACATGACGGTGGTTACGCATTGTGCAGAATTTTCGCAAATCATCCCCTACAATGACCGTCGGAACTGTCTTCGGCTGACTGCAGATTAGCATCACCCTGTTGTATGTTTCCCAGTTGTCTTGGAAATCGGATAATCGAGTTCTTTGTAGTATTTATCCAGTATTTTCCGAAATTACCTCAAAACTATTCAAAACCGTCATTTGAAAAACAATTCGGTCCTTAGCGGAACGTGTCTTTCATGTTCACATGCACTGATTATGCAACTCAGTTGCATCATTCGGCTGCGATTGTGGCCTTATGGGCAACATCGACCGGCAAAAAATGATGCACAACCTTATTTCATTAATGAAAAAGAAGTAAAAGACAAAAACTAAAACCGTTGGATTTAACCATACCAATGTGGTCGACCGATAGCTGACTAGTTATGTGAAGGTCGATCAAAATTTGAATTATCACTGCTGATAACGTGACAACAAAGCATATAAACAAAAGGGGCAGCAGTGAGGAAAACTAACCAAGGTCAAATGTAAATTTGCATGCACCGCTTGCTCTGGAACTTGTATGTGATGGTACGCTGACTCATCCGAATGTGCTGACTGACAGTCGTTCGTCCAGAACATATGGCACCATGTCGGGCCAAGTGTAACATGCTTCTGCTTTTGTCGACGATGATCCGTAAAAACTTGTGTAAGTAATTTCCTGGTTGGGATTGTCACCTCCACACCAACCGCTCAAGGTATCCACTTGCTGAAGGCGACCGCGGTAAGCCCGAAATACTGACGAGAAGTTTGCAAAATTTATTTGCTGAATGCTCCCCTCAAATTGGGATACTAGGGGACGGATTCAGGCAATGTGAATCCAACTGTTTGATCTTAGTCAGTAACGCAAGGATGACAGCAATGTTCAAAAGGACAGCAATTCATGATTCAATTGTTTCTTTAGTTGTTAAACTCCCAATCAGACCTCAGAAAGTGGTAACTTTGTCACCTTTCTGCTCACCATCAGACATGAGAACCGACCGATCCCGTTGTCCGGCACGTGCGTGTTTGATTAGACCAAATACGTTTTATCATCCTCCTCTCGGCTCGTCTGCGTTGAAAAGTTAGAAGACCTGGTTCGGTGGAAGGAATTTAACTGGAAGTAATAGGAAGTGTACTGTGTCACCCTTCCGGACTGTCGTGCAGTGGTGGTTGTCATTGTGGTCGACATCGGAGCATGATTCACTCGGGAGTCCGTGTTACAGTAACAATACACAGACCTTCCCGTTGGAAACCCCGGGTTTAAGTCTTGAGTGTGATAAGAGATATGTACCACCGATAAACTCCAACACGGTGTATCCCGACTATAAGGTTTGCCAGATGGCATGAGTGAGGAATTTGACGGGTGATGAGAATAGTCGGACCAGTGAATTTCCGGTCGAAAGGCTGCTGCGTTGATCGTTTGACTTCCGCCATGGTTCTATTCAAGTGATATAGTATATTCGTTGTTCAATAAATAAAAGAGAAGTCAAAAGATCATTATTGTTCTTGTCGCACTGAAAAAGTCACATGTTACTTTCAAACTTCTTTCATCACTGTCTCAGTATTGACCGCTCAATTGTGTCTTCTCTCACTTCATGTGCACATCATAGTCCTTCTTCCGCCCCGGGGTATATTTTTCCTTCATTTTCCTTGACTTCGCCCAAGGGTATTTTCAGTGATGCAAACAAACAGTGGTCAGACACGGGCAATTACAGTTCGATCAATTTATCGCCATGTTAACTGACTCCAAGCAAGCATTTAATGCTAACATGATCTCATTCAGGAGGTCACTTCGTTCAGACGCACAAGCACATAGCAGTAATGATAGCCGAATTTTCTAAAACACTCTCACCATACACGATTGCTTGCGCCAGACTGAATGACCCTTTAATTGGGATTCGAACCGACCTGCTTCCTTCCCGTGATAGATTCTCGATGGGCTGGACAGTGGTGTAAATCCCACCAAGGATAGACCTTATCGCACTGCATACACCAGCTTGTTTATCTCGAAATAGTACTAAATTCTCAATGATTTCCTGTAATGCATTCCACACTAAATGCCGGTGGACAATATCTGTAATTCCGAGCTGCGACTATAGTATTCAATAGCGTAGCCGGATATCTGTCTCATGGATCGGAAACTGGACGTGTATCTCAGGTGTGCTTTCACGCATCCTTACTGCAAGACGTATTATTTGCTTGTTTTAAGTTTCATTGGGTCTGCAGACCTATACCTAACACGCTGTGCGGAACAGCAATGTTTTGGCTTGACTTCAAATAGTTTTGAAACAACAGTGTAAGATTCCGACAATTTCGAATCGATTTAAAGGATGCCGCCTGGATAAGGAAAACTTGTGGTCCAACCGGAGAAAAACACGGCGTGGCAAAAATCTATGTATCAGCTTTGTGTTTAAAAAAATTCTGTAGGATTCACTGCATCTAAATATTTGAAACGAGATCGCAAAAATCGTCATTAAAACCTAGTAGTTGTGCTGGATTTCGTTTAGCCCAAAACCAGAATGGCCAGTCAGGCGGTGTCGGAAATTTGTTGACATTTTAATTTGAACTACTCACGAGTAGTCGAACCATGAAGTGAAATACACTTAGTGATCTCAGCTTCAGGTCACCGAAAATCTCGTTGATTCCGTCAGCCGATCTAGACCACCTTGAAATCGATGCATTGGTTTTTCGTTAAATGAAACAACAATCACCGTCCTATGTTTAACTAGGACATAGACAGAAAACCATAGTTCCTTTAGAGAACAATACCGGCCCACGGAAATCCAGAATGACGGTTTTTCCATTTTTGAAGAAAAGTATGGACTAGGAATTGGTCAAATTTCAGGTGGAAAAGGAAAAATGTAGTAGTATTACTTGAAGGTTCTTTAAATGAAAAGCTTGTTGTTCAGTTAGTCCGAAAGCCATATTTCATTTACTCAACAGTGAACGATGAAAACTGGCTCACATTTCAATTCTTGGTTGTTATAACACAAAATTGGTATTGATAAAGTTAACTTGTCAACGCGTGCAATATGCTAGGCTACCGAGAAGCAGTTTGGATAGCAAGCTTCAAAACCTTTAATCTACACTAGGTCTTAATAGATTTTTATTCAATCAGCTAAATACCTTCGGTCATTCGTCATTAAGCCGTTAACTTTTACTGTCACCAAATGAGAACTAAGAAATTAGGCTGGAAGCTCACAACCTAGGTGGACTTTTCGATCGTTTGCCTGTTGACAACCAGAGAAGCAGACCGTTGCGAGATGCACTCCGAAAATTTTCAGATAATGCTTCACAACTCCACAGCCGAATCAGGCGAGGATACATCATACAAGCACTCATTTTCTATCTCAAAGTAACAAATATGCAGAACCCCCGCCTGAACGAAACCTGTTAACCTAAAGCAGTGGCCTAGTATCACGGAAATTTGCAAATTACACACAAATCTGCTTCTGCCAGCCTCGTACAATCCTGGGAAACACGTACGGTGATACCTGTTCATGAACTTTAAATAAGATGGGAAGTAATCATCTGAATCACCAGGAGCGTATTCATTTAACTCTTATCTTTCCCTGATTGAGACTAATTTCCATCTGTGCAAGCAGCCGTGAAATATCGCGCACAGAAACCAGCTGGTAATGATTACATAAAACAAACAGTAACAGGTGAGTATGCAGACCCCATGGACAACTTCTTCCGGAATCATGTCCACAAAGTTGGCTGTTATCACGCCCCTGGTTTATTGATGCATCGTCCTAACAGGCTTAGTCGGGCCTGGTCAACCAAATAAGGTCGTGGTTTTTGGACATGAAGATTGCGGACCCGAATCTTCCCATCGGTGATGAACTTGCGCAACTGGCAGCAGTCCGATGGCCGCGTCCCACTTCCTGAAAATGGTTTGTACTGTAGTTTCGTTTGTAAAGCCAGTATAAAGAATAAAAAGGGGGCACACTTTAAGTGTGCACTTTTCCACCTACGCGTCTTACCCTACAGTCTGAGAACAAAAATTTCCGCTTCTGTTTTTCGGCAGAAAATTTCCATCGGCCCTAATTTAAATCGAAGTGAGTTAAAAAAAATCCGAAATGGGATGAGAAATGATGATAGAACTGCTTGTGTTATAGTCGCTCTTTTACCGAACCATCCCCATGTTATTTCATAATTACGATAGAATTATTTAGAATGATGTTAAAATTATTAGAGACCGTTGTCAAACTGACTCGTTATGATCAACTGCATGCAGGTATGGAGTGTGAACCATCTTACACATGCACGTCTACATTTGTGGGTTGTTGGGCGTATTAATCATCCATACGGTCTGCCCTCGCCAGGTTTTGTGAAAGGAAGATGATTTACTTACCGAAATCCAAGCAAATTTGACGTAACTACGGATAATTATGATAAAGTTCCAAATAACTAGGAAAATGGTGTAAGATGTCTATATGAGCATGCGTACTTCCGCGACCACGAACAAGGCCCCGATTTGACTCGGTCTCGTCTGGCCAGGTAAAGAGTCGTTCTGTGCAAAGCCTTTCAGCTTCAAGCAATAACCGACAAAAAGCAACATTCAAACCGAATACAGAAGACTTACATGAAGACAGTAACAAATGCACACCATGTTGGGACTGAGAACGGTCCATAGGCTTGTTTCTTACTAAAAAGAAGGCAAATGTAGTTTTCTTCTAGTCATCACTTTTTCTGGAGATATTCTCAAAGAAATTTTAGTTAGCTATTTGGCATGCTGTAAGTAATGCATTTCATCGGTTGGGTAAAAACTAATGGATTGACAATGGGTGAGTAAGGCGACGTATGACTAGCTTCAAGATGACGTTTCATCAAGATTTGTGAAGAAAACTTATCGGTTGATCTTGCTTGCTCGAACTACTTAAGTAATTCGATGTTGCAAGTAAAATGTGGAAATGGCTTTGAATATAAGGAAAATTTCGCATTCACAATTGCTTTTTGGGTATCGCAAGTAGATAAAATAGCTCGACACGGTGGACATGCCTGGAGAAATCACCAACCCCCTTCATAAGTGTTATTAGCGATTTCAGCAGAATGTGGTAGACCAAGCAAAAGTTGCGCAAATCACCTCAGGTGACCATCTCAAACTCAATCTGTCTAATTCTTCAGGCTTGACTGGCACCATCTCACGTCACGCAGCTTCCGCTTGCATTGTCTCTTAGGTTGGGCGAACATGAACGTCGATCAAGAAGGCACGTCGCTCCTTTACCTAGTGGGCAATCAGGTACTTGTGGAACTAATATCGTGAATAAGTTATTTGGATTCATAAATCAGCATTTTCATCCCTCAGGCATGGTCTTCGGAGGCAAGATGAGGCAGAAAATTTTGAGTCATAAGAATGCGATGATAACAGCTATGATGCAGCACATTTGTGGTCTAGTGAACGTCTGATCAATCGCCTGGTGGGAAGGTATGGTTTGAACGAATTTTCAGGACGGCTTTGTCGGTGGTCAGATTTACCCAGAATTCGTCAGCTGGCACTTCCTGTAGCTGTTCAGCGCAACCAGTAAAATAATTTTACGGGATTAAGGGGGAAATTACATAGCGCTCCTTGTTTCGCCATGAAATCTACACGTGTTGCAGTTCTAGGACGTCACCGTAGCTCCGTAAAACTAGAAAGAGCAGCCGCAAAGTCATTTTATTCACGAGTAAATCCAATTTAAGCATATTCTATCCCTGTCGATTCTTCCATTTCAGATGGAATCATTTTGGCGGCCAACTGCGAATTTTTAACTATCTGGAAGAGAACTGGGCCTTTGGTAGTGCGTGGCTTCCAACTGCCTCAAATCACATTAAGGGCCTTACTACTACAGGCGTGTTTCAGTAGTTCAACGTAGTTTACGAATCTTGAAAACAGTGTGCGGCCAAGTTCGTTTCACAAATAATTCGGGGAAGATTTAATACAACTATCGCAGAATGTACTAGAAGCACAGGTGTGACGATGGATCGGTAGTATACTGTCCATTACGCGTAAACAATGAGTAGCAACACCAATGAGTGGGGCCGTGTGATTCGCGGGGAGAACACGTCCAAATATTTTAACGGGGAAGAACCCTAACAAAATGCACATCCACTAAAACATGCGGTTTAGATGATAGCCTTTTATAGTAAACAACGACCTGGATATTACGTCATTCACTACCTCCGTGGGTCTCACTGGTCGGTCAGTAAGGAGAGCTCAGCTCAAGAACTGTCTGCATGAGTGCGGCTTGAGAAGCATTCCCAATAGCTGTTGGAACATACTGTACTGCAGAATGGGGAAACGGCAAACTTGATCATAGGCGTCGTAAGAAGTTGAGGGAAATCCAATGTATATGTAAAACATAATCTGTGAGTAACTTGATGTGCTGAAAGGCCACATACAGGAATGAATAAAGCAACATTTTTGGCTCTAATTGAATTAATTTAACATCCTGCTACTTGTGACTTATTAGAGACTGCCCATGAAGGTCTGTCGGATGCAGCGATTATGTGCCTGTTTCCTGGCCATTTTAATGGGCCGGTGCTTGTGAGACTGGTGTTCTAGAATACTTGATGTCGTTATCTGTATCTGGAACACCTTATACATACCCAAAGGCCTTCAGTAAATGACTTTAAAAATTGGACGAAGCTCCCTGCCACAGCAATGGCACACCTCACATTTGTGCCCCTAGTATGGAATCGTGTCAGATTTATGGAATAACTCCTCCAAAACGACTTAGCTAAGATATCTATCTCATACTGTTAGCATGTCTGAACTTCAAGCTCTTTTACTGTGCAGCATAATTTATGGAAGCCGGAGATCTTATAGGGCGAAAACAAAGTAAAGGCGATATGCACGTGTTGGGACCATTCAAATCGGATTTTTCGTGTTAATCCTGCTTCAGGCACAAGAAAGGTTCTAACCGATTCAAACTACAATAAAGCAGTGAGGGATCTGATGGATAGCAAAATACAAAATGAATAAAACTGGACGACTGAAGTTCAAAATCTACCGGTGGAGAACTAGTAGGAATGACTGACTCTCGGTATTCGAGATAAAACCAAAAATAATTACAGGAAGGGAAATGCCGAACCCAAGTTCAAAGAAGAAAAGTCACATTGATATCGATAGAAAACATATGGTGAAATAACTGCGCACCGACAAGCAAGTTACTGCTAATTGGAGGCTGGAAAATAACAGTGAACATCACGAAGGCATTTCTCAAAACAAGATGATGAAGACCAGTGCTGTTCGAAGGCCTATGACACACTTTTTAAGTTCGGGTAGGATATGAACTATCTAAAATAGGAGAAGGTGCATGAAGGTAAACAGCGTCTGATGTATAATAGTTCACAGTATGACGGGTTAACGTGGACACATGAAGAGATAGTCAAAGAAAAAGATCAATGGATGGACCGGGAAAGGTAGGTAAAAAATTGGGACAAATGAACATCAAGTTAGAGTTCAGTTTGGGATAATAAGTGAGGTGTTTAGGTTACGAAAAAATGAAAACGAAGAATTCCACACATGGATTAGTTCTAAATCGAAAGGCAAGCTGAATAACAGTATACGTTTGGACATACAATAATTTGCGGTCAGGCAAGGAAGAAGGCAGTGGAAAATGTTATTACCAGTAAAGTAATAAGGTCTATTGTAGGCTGCTGATAGAACAACTTTAGCAAATTAGAATGGGACTGACGAAAGTATCAAACTATGGATTTTGCCTGTATTCATTGGGAAGGGCTGATAGCGTCGTGTCGATTCGAAAGGTGATATGATTGCTGAGACACTCTTTGCCTAGTACGTGGTCGTCCATGAGAGATGGCGATTATTTGAACTAAAAACTCGGTTTTTCTGATAAGCTAGATCTGGTTGCGTCAAGTCCAGAAGATGTTCAAGGACAACCGTGATCGATAATGGTCACGTGTTTAAACAAGACAGCAACAGTGAGTCAGTTGGTTTTCCTCAAACCTGTTCCGTTTTCCGACTGATACGGGGAGGGGTAGTGAAGTGAAAACTGTTTTGTGCACTCAAATTTGTTTTAAAAAACAGCTGGAGACAAAAGGAGGTTACCGCATGAAGCGCGGTATTTCGTTGTCACTTATGGTTTCCATGGTCAATTCACAACGCAACATGTGAAAATGAATGGAAGTCTGGCAAATTTTAAAAAATGATTTTTTTTCCTTATCGGAAATTAGCAAGAATGACTTTTATCTGACAACGAATTTTCATCAGCTAAATCTTATCATTCATGATGATTAACCTGGCGGAGTCAGAACTTCAAAAGGAACATTCTGGATCTCTGGGAGAGTGTTTTTTCTACTCTCAGGTGCGCACACCACCACTGACAGGATTTTGTTATCGCCTTGGTAACTGTGCTCACCTGTGAATTGTAAACATGAAGAGCACATTAAGACCAGTTTCATATACATATTTCGCGCACACCAACCTAATCAACTTCGTATCCAACTTTGAACTTCAACTATTTAGAGTAGCTGTGGTCGCTTGTTTTGCTGTTGCTGTCGTTGTTGATGTAGTTATTTGTTTATCTCTTCTTCTATATTCTCCCATTTGTTTTCTAAAACCAAGGGGTTAGGCTAAGTAGTTTATTTATTCATCACCACCGAACGTCAACGTCCCATTGACACGATGAAAATTTGTATCTGTCGTTCTTCCATCTATCATCCCCGCCCCCAACTAGGTCATAGTCTCGAAGTGATTGATGACCCTCTAACTCTTCCAGGTATCGCAAATCGGGGCAACGGAGCCTGTTGTTCGAGTCCATCCCCGGCATGCTAGTGAACGGGGGGAAACAAATACAAGGTGGTATTAAGCCTAAACCCACTCTGGTTTATACCTAAAGCTAGCCTGAAGGTCGATCATAGTTCCTACATGGGGGTGGGAAAAAAGATCAAATATTTATATACAAGGATAAAAAATGGTAGTCTTTCATTACTGGCCCACTATGGTTTTTGCAGTGATGTCTCACGAACCAGGATATCGGAGGAAAAATGTATTCTCCAAGTTGCGCGATATTCCCTGGAAGATTCCTTGTGAAACATCAGAAGAAAAATAGTCATATTATATCGAGGTATAATTGGGTACCAAGGAAGTGATGCATCATGTTGCATATTCAATATAAAATTCGCCATGTCAGAACACACCATTGTTCCGCCAACGTAACTTACTTGAGAGACCAGCTACTTTGAGTGATTCTGGTTCATTTCCCTGATGTTTCGCTTTGTTTTTGAGCAACATGGTGAATTACCTTTAAAATTCAACATAAATACCCGTGAGTGATATCCAGTTGCTCTCTTTTGGCTCGGCACGATCAGTAAGAGGCCAGAATAGCATGGAAGACTATCCAGGTTTACTAAGGGTGCTAAGCTTATCAGCGAAAATCCGTTATTTCACTTCCGATTGGAATCAGTTTCATTGCATATTCACCGGGTCCCAGTATGGACATTGACTCAGGGCAAATGATTGTCCGTTGAAACTTAGCCAGCAAAATCACCACAAGATTTTACATTATAGCAAACTGCATTGATCTATACTATACTATACTATACTATACTATACTATACTATACTATACTATACTATACTAT
>LUCM01002273.1:85742-165927 GCA_008360955.1 Fasciolopsis buskii | reverse complement strand
ATAAATTGGTTTAGACTTGCTTGATTGATGTATGTGCCCACACCACCTCCGGTTTTCTTGGCATTGTATTGTCTGTCCAGTCGGTACACATCAAAGCCTTGGATGGATATTGGGGCATCCGCAGCATATGAGTTCAGCCACTGCTGCTGAATGCAAACCACACAGGTATAAACATGCGAGATGGATCCGGTAGTTTTGTGAAAAGAGAGCATATGTTGGTACTCGGTAACGACAGAACAGGCATTTTGTCTGGCGGGGTGCTTTAAAGAGCAGCCTGTCAACCGGCACGAATGCGTCTTTTCGGTTTAGTGGGAGATCCGTGATGTACATGGATATTGAAGTCCAAGATGGGAGAAATAACGGGAGTTTTCTAGTAGAAGTAAATCTGACCGGGAATAGCGACGAAAAATACCCATAATGAGAAACAAATCCTTTAAATTGATGAGGCGACGGCAGCAGGAGTGGAACTACAGCAAATCTAGTCAAAGGGCACTAAAGGTGAACTAATTCAGTCTGTATGTATGTATGTATGTGTGACTGTGTTCGCGCACTAGTGGGGGGGGGACACTCAGAAGCAATGCAGCACCGCAACGAGATTTTTCTTAATGCTTGCTTCTTTGGTTGGTGGGAGAGATATCGAATCACTTGCCACCACGCCACAATAAGCTTTGATAGGGCAGTCAGTCGATGTGGTCACTTTATTAACGAAGTGCAATGCCGTATTTTGAGCGGTAGTCAAGCCGTCATGGTGTTGGTATTAGAACAGAAATGAATCGCGACCAAATCTAGCCACTGTTGGTCAGCCGCCAGCTCGGTGGCACGGATCTACTATGGCACTCCCATATTTTAGATAGTGTTAATTATGTTCTCAGTCTTTTCATATTGACACTCTGAGGCAGTCTGATGCTTAACTATCCCCAGTTAACTTTCATGATAATCAGTGAAAATGAGGTAATGGCAAGGAGACATGAACGTTACACTGGTTTGCTTAGGGGCCGCGAAATCTGGTGGTCTCAAAAAATGTCAGAGAATGCCCCCTCGTGGAAAATGGGTTGTTTAATTTTATTTGAGTCAACTGAGGAAAGAAATCACGTGCCAGTGGAACGAACCGAACTTCAGTATAACTGCCCGGTAGCGTCAGCCCTTCACATGGTCCTGTGATCCATTTCGCATGATTCAACTTTTGAGGTGGACCTCCACAGAGGAGCATACTTCGCAGGATATTAGAAAAGCACCAGACTCTGCTGTCCTTTCCCCATCCAAAGCAATGGAGACTATTCAAGAACTCCAGTCTGTGTTTACCACGGTTTGGTTATCGGAGTAAGCCCAGTCCTCGTAGGAAAACTGATTTTCGTTCTCATTTCACCGATCTCTCACCTCAAACGGTCATCATAATTAGTGTTTTTCAGGTTAACTCTGTACCCTGGTTATTTTTTGACTTTTTGCTTGAGGGGATAGTGAAAATAATCCTATCATTAGGTAAGGATAACGGTGCTGATATTTGCTCACACATGAACGCGTCTGACTTCGAACATACAAATGACGTTGTCACGGAGTGGTGACCCAGGATGCAAGTTTGTCACAGCCATCTGAACGACAATGGATGTATGGTTTGGTTGGGTTTTGGAGATTCAAATTTCGAATTGCTGATGACGGTGTGGACGGGCTCGAAACGGAACCTTTCAGCTGGAGGCGAAAAATTTGGTGAAGCAGATGGGTTTAGTTACTTGGATAATCGTATATCAGCAGGTGGCCCTATATCGAACGAAGTGTCGTCATGCCTACACATCACCCGGTTGACGTTAGTCGATCTAAGGCATTTGTGGCGTTGGCGGGAAACTTATTTACCCATCAAAAATCGAGTGTGCACCACAGCATTAAGGTTGGTCCTGCTATATAGCCCAGAAACATAGCTGTTGCCTACCGAAGACGCGCAAAGACTGTCGAGGTTTGAACACTACTGCCTTTTTATTATTATTAGAATATTAGGATCGAATTTGTTCATTAATTCAAAGGTTAGACCCTAGGGTTGGAACATGTTCTGCGCATGCCCACATTACGGTTGTGACGTCGAACTTCTTTCTTCGAGGCAGGTAATGGTTGGAAGGTTTGTCGAGGGGACCTGTCGATGACATGGCGAAACGGTATGAAGTACTTAACCCACGATTCGTCGGTGTAGATTCGGTTAGGCTATCGAGGTTGGGACCACTAGATCCCCTTAAGCGATAGATGGAGACAATAGGTGGTGTGACTCATTCTCACAATCAGTGGCGTCTTTGCACTCAAAATGTCTTATCTTTTATGCAATTGTCCAACTTATTACCTTGCACCTGATTAAAACCGAAACATGCTGATGTAAGATTAGTGATCGTAGAGATGGAAATAGAAACTAAAAATTACCGCCATCTGATAATTCTTCTGGATCTGCTTTAGAAGGATTTTTGGCACAATTTATCGAAAACTATCCATTATCAACCCTGTTTCTTCTATTGCATTTGACTCGTTTATAAAGCAAGTAGGCTGTCTACGCATAAAAGTATACAAAGATTTTGCCACCAAGATTTGTGCAGATCTCACCAATTTTTTATAAACTTTTATCTACTTTCATTTCTTGCCCATTCATCCGCTCGTTCAGCATTTATGTTAGCCCCTCCTTGCCATTCCACTCTTCCATATTCGACACGAATTCTGAGTAAGACAAATGGTATCCTAAAAGAATTTCGTTCTAATGATCACGGCTGACCATGGCTGTTACATTGTTAAATTTTTGGCCTGCTTCCGAGTTGACGGTGTTAGCTTCCTGTCGCATTTTTGAAAGAATTTTAGTTTTCTAAAAATCGGCTGAATCTGGCTAACAATACTACATAATGCAGTATATACATTCACTAATGAAATAGTGCACACCATTCAGTCGACAAATATTACCTCAATATTCAGCTAATACCTCTCTTTGGCATCTTGTAAACCCTGTGAGCAAAATCTTTCTCTCTAAATATTCCCAAATGTGTTCAGGTGGGCTAAAATCCGACGACCTCGGAGGTCGTGGAAGAGATCATGCAAGTACCTTTATATAGATTCACTCCGGATGGAGCTTGGCGTGTTGTGGAGTTTTGAATTAATAATTCCTATGGTAATCGAAATCCCGTTGTCATCTACTCTCCTCGTAAAATAAACACTCGTTACCGCGCATTTACTGTCAACCCAACTTCCTAAACATTTTCTGTTGACTTGTGATATTCGCATCTTCCGCATTCTACTAGCGAGGCAGACGTTATTTTTTAATTGGTTACGGAATCACCAATTGTTCTGCCTTTTCTGAGTGACAAAACAAGAGACCAAGAGGGTCTCCTAAAATCGGTTTGTTCGAAGAAAGCTCACCTACTTTAGCATTCATGTCTGTAGCGGAAATCACGTATTTCTCCTTTTTAATTTTTGAGAGTGACTTTGAGGTTGTGAGTAAAAAATATCTTTGACTGCATCTGAACTGCGGTTTATAAGGGCGCATGTTTAATCGACAAATTAATTGTCTCATTGTGCATCATCGAAAGATAAGTGGGATCCAGTCAAACAATACACCACTAGTCCCGACCCTGAGAGCCACGCTAACACCAATTACATCAGAAACGGTAGTCTCTTGGAGTGTAGAGAGGCACAGGCAAAATACAAAGTAAGGTCTAAGAAAGGGTCCCGGCAGAATGGCTGAGCCATAGTCTCAGATGCGAACTTGAAGACTTACAGTATATTACAGCGCATATAGTTGCTAAATAGGAACTCGTTGTGTCATCTATACTGTTGCCGATTGTCGATGGCTATTTATTTGATGAAACCAGGCCCAATTTATTCACGTCTATCAATTTTGGTGCCTGTCCGCCTAGCTGTCAGGTAGCATACAGCTATTCGCTGAGTTCCGCCCGGGGTTTAGAATTGTAGTGGTTTCGTTCTTAGAGGAAGTAAAATGAATGAAAAAATGAAAAGCCTGGTGCATATTTCGAAACTTCTGTCAGATCTTAATCCCGAGTTATTTCGCAATTAAACTGAATACTTTTGTATATGCTCCAAAAGAAATTAAACTATAGTATCCCCCAGGGTGTAGCACTGCCTTGGTACCAGGAGCCGAGATTATGGGTCGTTATTTTGTTTAAACGAATGCAAGGGAAAGGTACAAGAAAGATCTGCAAGGTGCAGCAGCGATGTTCATCAATGTTCATCCTCACTTTGAATCGGCATTATACACCAGTTTTATGCGCTTTTTCTTTTACAAGGAAAAGCGTTTTAACTATTATACCGTGCTGCTTCTGCCAGGAAATTGCCGGTGGGTCTGTTGTTCACACTTCTGTCATTTTGAATTCGCCTTACTCAAAATTCACAGTCATCGTCAACCAGGATCGAACTGGCGATGCGGGCTGCGTAAATACAAAAAAAACTGCGCTAAATGTAACATCAGGCGGTTTGTGTTACTCTAACCTACCATAGTTTGTTTATGACGATGCTTTTGAAATTACTTTAGCTGCGCTATTCATTCTGTGGAGAATTCCTTGAGATGCTCGTCAAATCACCGAGTTCACGCTTATTACTGTGAGACGTTAGATAGTTGGTTCCACAGCACGGTACTTTCCCTGAAACCATTTGCGTTTAAGGTCGGAAAATTTCCTCGATTACCGAATGGTGATCTTTCCGAGCCCAACATGCGGCACCAATCGTCAAACACGAACAACTTACGAATTGATTCCTCGCCTTGACTAGAAATTCTGCATTGATAACTTGGAAAAATCCCGAATGACAGCTCTTCCCTACGGAATATCTACTGTTACCAAATAAGGAAGTGTGAAAATAGAACCTTTTTTTTAGGTTGATCTGATATTAAGAACACAGGTTCAGGTAACAGAACAAAATGCAAAGAAAAATAGAACAATATCTGCATAGTACGAGACCTAAAAGAATGGCGATGAGTCACGGATTGAAAGTGTTTGCATTCCGAAGTTCAGCTGACCGTTCTGTTCAGACAGATTGAAAAGGTAGCCACTATGGTACGTGAGAAGCACGGCCATGTGAGGTCTCAACAAAAATTATGAATGCAAGAACTAATTAAATTTATGAGTGCCGTTTTTCTTATCTTACCTAGTTATAACGTTACCGTCGTCTAATGTCTCAGGATAGAGTCGCGTTCATTTATAGGTTTCTAGGCGGAAATGTTGTTGATGATGAGAAAATCACGCGCAAGAGCCGAAGCACTCATCATATGAATGCGGTCGGTAATCCTTACAAGAAAACATAACATCTATATTAGTGTGACCTTTGCGCGGTTAGAAACTCGCACAAACAAACTGAAAATTGTTGTCCCTCGACAAATCCACGTGCAATTGCAGTATCGGTGAAATCTCTGTGCGTACGCGGAACCACAAGTATCTTAGTTAATTCAAAGATTGTCATTTTCGAAAGTGACTATTTTCTAAAGTTCGGGAATTGAAAAAGGGACATCAGTTTTGCGACCGATTTCTCTGCCAGTTGAACCGTGAGGAGATTTAATCACAAAGCACATGTGTATCGTTTTGCTCATCCTAATTATATTTCCTTGTAGGACAAAGTGAATAGCGAAAAAATCAATGATTGGGATTTCCTGAGCATATAGATCTTTTAAATTTTCTTTTATCCCTTACTCATTATGTATTATTTCACTTACCATGAGTACTAGTATCTATGCGACAGATGGTTAGCACGGAAACCGTGGAGAATAAATGAACAGACATGAGCTGGAGGACTTTGGTGGTTTGTACCACTTGTCTGCCTCCATCGAAAATACGATCCCCATTACTCAGTTGACATTTGCAATGTAAGTTCACACTCGTCATTCTCTGACACTTCTTACCGTCCTCATTCTCATTTCCCATCTCCCCTCCCTTTCCATCTCCCTCGCTCTAGGTCCTCCTGTCTCTTCCCGCCTCTTACTTTGTCTAGCCTCCCTGTCAAGAATACAACCATTTTGGTTCATGACACCCATCCAGTGCACTGCTCGTTCGGAAAAGCATCTTGCACCCGCAGTACTTTTTATTTCAACCAAACGAGAAAATGTTCTACAGTAGTAGCGAATCATGCGAATTACATGATAAACTTCTGGGTGAGCCTATGAATATTTGCAACTAGAGGCTTTAGTTGAACTTAACGTGAGTGTACACACGGGCCACAAGTGAGATACCTGAGTGAAATGTGAGCCATTTGCACAAACCCACAAGTTCACTTAGCAATCCATATACAGCTTATTCATTTCACGTCTACCTGGGTATCGCTGTCAAACTGAAACAGATGATCAGTGAGTGGTTGTTCTACCTGGATCCCGTTCTCGTTTAATTTGTCAGGATCGGTGTGAACAGTAGGCAGTCAGATGTTGCACGTTATCCGTTGTCAGTGAAACGGAGAACAAAGCGAGACAGCTGAAGATCATCCAAAGGTAGCACTGGCCGGAAGGAACTGGACTGTAGGTCAAGAGGCTCGCAAAGCTTATGCTAATCCACCTATCTTCAAAGGAAAGTAAGTAACAAATGGAACACTTAGCACGGGCAAGTGAGTGCAGAAAGTCTGTATAGTATTATCTTACGCGTGAAACTAGCACTCAAAATCTAGATTAAACTGCATATTCTTGCACATAGGGGCAAACAATAAGGGTTTGTATGAAGCTGAATGCTTAGCTAAACACTGGCAATCAAATACCGCTAGTTAAGACTCGTGCAAACTAACAAGCAGAAAACCACTTAAGGAAAGCCTAAGGCCGGTCAGGTTAATGTCCCTGCGTCATACGGGTGCGTCGGTGAGCGATGCTGACTTATGTCGACGAAATGACAGGTCACTTAAAGTAAACTAAAATTGTGATAAATGAGTCGAAGAGTTTACCGTAACAGTGTCATCTTTCTTTTAGTAATCTGGGTGCAAACGAGTCACATTCATGATGAAGAGAAAGGAGAATGTGCCAGAGGAAGGACAACAGGCAGTTCGATACCTAGTAGCCTTTCACTGGGTCCAGTCTACTGTGCAAGCGGTTCATTGGTGCACTAGCGTCGTGTAGTTACATTTATCCCCAACCCCGTATACTACTTTGTCGTCGTCATTAGGAACTCAAAAAACTCTATTGTAGGGATCATGTTTAAATCTGATAAGTCGGTCGAAAGTAAAGTGCAAAACTTTTTGAAAAGCTTAGAAAATGTTCAGGGACACATTGGTGTATGCTGCTGGTCGTGTTAAACAACGGATCCATTGCAGATCTCGGAGATCTGTCAGCGCATAAGCTTGCTTCCTGTTATGACCTATACTAGAGTTGAAAGAACTCCTTAATAGACTAGATTGTTCACAATTTAGGGTGATAATGCTTTTACAAAATTCATTATACGGTGAGATCAGTGATTAAAACTCGTGGTTGATTTATGGTTGGATTGGTTGGTCAATTACTGGGTAAAAAATAACAGTTCATCAGTTGATATCACAGACTGATTAAGTATTGGGTGACTGATCTGTTGACTAACTGACTAACACTGGGGAATGACTGACTGATTGAGTGACTGACTGTCTGAATGACATTGCTGACTGACTGACATTGATGGCTGACTGACATTGTTGACTGACTTTGGTGACTGATCGATTGAATGGACTTGGTGATTGACTGACAATGCTGACCGGGTGATTGACTGAGTGACTGAAACTTTTCCAACTGTGAATTTCGTTAGCCTGAGCCAGCTCCTAAGAACCGCGATTGAATTTTTGTGTCCATCGGCGATCTTCAATGCAAACGAAGGAGGTGCGATTTCTCAGATTGTGCTATTGTTCTGAAAATTTCACCATTCCAGTGCAAATCCGAATACCATAGCCATTAATTAGTCTGTTACCACTGATAATGCTTATATATCCCAAATTTCCCCGTCGGTCGTTTTATCAGGTTCAGAGAATTCTTTGCACAAAGTTACTCTTTCAAGTATCTTCTTTCTGGGCATGGTTTGTGGTTGATGTAATAGATACAGCGTCACTTTCTTGACAAAACGTTGTCCGTTATGTCCGTCGACCCGGATCAGCTAGGTCCATTTTCTGTCTTACCACAAAGTTTAGGCGATGGAAAACACGAATGGACATGTCACTGAAACTACCTTCCCCAATACAACATTTGATTTTTATCTTTCTTGCCACTTATACCCAGGCAAAGTGGTCCTTTGTTCTGTCATATACTTTGAGCTATTTACCCAAAATGACAAACACATACGGAGAAGTATTTCACAATGTGATATCCTTACATCAGTGGTGGCTGGCATGAAAATGCTTTCTGCTTGAGACGACACATGTATTGTATTTTATTGCATTGTATAGAATTTTGCGTGCAAAAAATAATGTCGCATTTCAGTCAAAAACTGTGAGCATAAAAAATAGGGGGGAAAAGAAATTAATGGATGAAATAAAAAATTTGCACTCGTCGCCTCGTAAAGAATATGAAAGCACTCATCCAGGAATAATCACATCGAATTAAGACGGGCTGCTCAGGAATCCGGCTAAAACACGGTCACGGTTTGCCAAAATTCGTTCTAAATATGGGACAGTAGAGTTCCCATAGATAGTGATTCCAGAGGGTATGGAACAAAAAGCGGATCGTGTCTAAATATGAGAGCGATACTTTGAAAGATCGCTGTGCAGAGGATGCGTGGGATCTGAAAGAATTTTGTGAGCGAATTTCTCACATGCTGATAAGTGTTGATCTCATTGAACGAAGGACAAAACTTTACCGTCCATTCGTGTGCACTGGGTTCGGCTAATAAAGTAATCAGACAGCCATGCTAATAAAGAACTGGGACAACCAAATGTTTGCAGTTTGTGGAGTAGAAGAGACCGTGGGACTGAGCCAAATGCCGACGAATAGTCTAGAAAGACGCGACGCACGGATTTCACTGATGCGTATAAGGACTTACAAATGTGATGAATGTGGGAGGCGACAGTGTCCAAATTGGACCAGTTAGATTAATAGGCTAATTGAAATGGGTCGTCAGGAGGATACATAGAAGAACGCAGGCGCTTAAGTAAGACAGTCTCCGTCAGTTTAAGACCAGAAGACGTTAAGGCGATGGGGCGAAGACGTTTTGCTAAAGCAGCAGAATAGTTAGATTTAGGGATGGGAGTAATAGTGACGGGTCTCCAACACTCAGGGATAGAAGACGAGGTTAATGATGAGCTAATCAGAGAAGTGAATGCATTGGTCAGAGCCACAGGACCATGCCTTAAAAGAGCTGAGAACTGACTGTCAGGACCAACCGTTGTGGTAATTTTAGTGGTGCGTAGAAGATGGAGCACCTTGTCTCTAGAAGAACTTGTGACTGTCATATCAGTACCCAGACCAAATATGACCGGGTTATGATTGAAAGGATAGGTGAGAGCACGATTGATGTTGTCGATATCCGCAGGAGTTTTCGTATGCTTCTTCTTCTTCCCATACAACAGTCGAATGCCTTGCCATAGGAATCGATTGTTGTTACCACTCAACAGTTGGCTAGCGAACGTCATTTCGATGCGTCGGATCTCCGCTTTTATTAGGTTGGAAACGTACCGCATGCTTGAGTTATTACGAGATTTGTAGAAGTGCTCCTTGCATCGTCTTAGAGATTTCAGTTTCTGGGTGGAGATACGGCTATTTGAGACGAATAGTATTTCTGAGGGGCAGCAAATATCAAAGATTGCGTTGGCCGTCTATGTGAATAGTTTGACATTGTCGTTGAGCATTGATTCAAAAGAGAAACAGGTAGATGCGATTGAAGGGATTTCTGAAGAAGAAGAATAAGGTTGTTGCGTGAAAGGTTGCGGAGGCGAGCTCGGATTTGATTTGTTCAGCTGAAGGAATCGAATGCTGACCTAGAGTATATCTTGGGCTTTAACAAAGGCAAACAATGATCGCTACTTGAAATTGGAGTACGCAGTTTCAGGGCAAATAAATCGGGGTGGTTGGTAATAACTCTATCTAAAATGGAATTGCCCCTTTTGGGAGAAACGCAGAGATCAGTCAAATCAAACACAGTCAGTGGTGAGGTAGATGCATGATTAAAATCACCTACAATAATATGCAGATTATCCTCAAGAAGGGGAACAATGAACACTAGGAAAGAGTCGAAAAAAGATGCGATATTTTGTAGCGAGCTAAACGGGCCATGTATAAATTGTTTATGATAGTGCTGTTATGACGAGAAAACCTAGGATGACACTGTGTCACGAGACAGTCAATTCCATTGAGAGAGTACGTATAAACAACTTCGGATTTGCCAGACCAGAAGGGGTTTATGTATGTTGCGACACCGCCTCCATTCTTCCTCTTGTTCGAAACTCCGTCCTGCCGATGGAGTTTGAAGCTGTCTATCGACACGAGTGAATCAGCGAAATCCGGGTTCAGCCATGATTCTTGTATGCAGATGACACACATGTGAACATGGATCGGTGATTGAAGTGTAAGGGACAAGTTCGACATTTTCTTAAACGGAGAGCGGATGTTGGTACTGAACAATGCCGGAATTGAGATCTTGGCTGGAAGGGTGCATTTAGGGGCTGCCTGCCAGCCAGCACGAGTGCCTCTTCTAGATCGATTAGAAGATCGTTGAGGTGCAACAATGGGTGATCCTAGTCCGTGTTGAGAAAGGATACGGTCCTTGAACAAAACTAATTCCGAGCGATTGTAGCGTCGAACGGAGAGCATGATCGAACCAAATATCCGAAAACAAAGTAACGAAATAGGATGACACAGAATTGTAGACCATCCTGTCAAATGGAACGGTTGACATTAGGTACGTGTCATCTTCGCGGGTGAACTTTTAATGAAGAGCAATTTGTGTCATCAAAAATGCTGTCGTTCAGACAGTCACTGGGAAGATGGAAAATTGCCATCACGCTGTTGGAATACGGAAAGTTGTAATGTATTAACGCTAAGAAAGATCTCCCCCAACTGCTACCGGGAGAATTAATAGTCGCAACTCTTCGTGGCAGGCTTCTTATCTGTCGCTCGTCGAATGCAACCTGTATCTAATTCCAAGCTCTCAAAAGGTCATATTACAAATTAAAATCTTGGTAAGTTGCTCATCAACGCAACCTTTTCAGAAATACTTACATTCTAAGAGCTAGGCCGCATGGGAGGGATTTTACTTCTTTTTCGTTTTCTCAACGATTCTTCCTCTACATGGATTTCCATTATCGCCTTCAGATGTTTTCCTTTCGTCACGTGTCCCGAAGAGATCAAATGTAATCCCCATAGTGATGATTCTGTTGAATCCGTCATCCCAAGCTTCTTCGGTATTTCGGTCATGGACGGTATGGATACTGCCTACTTGTCATATTCCGTCAGATTACCAGTTGGTTTTTTCTCGTAAACCCAACTTCTGAACAGCGACGATGTTGTTGTTGTTAGGGTTGCACTTAATTCTTCATCCAAGCTGCACCAGTGAACCTAGACGCGAATTAGTGGCTGGTGATTCCACCTAAGCAAAACATACTGTCTAAACACCAATTTGGCTTTTTTCTGATGTCAGCTTCTCGACAGTGGGGAAAAATTGATCTCTCCTGGCGAGCTAATTCATCTGGGTATGTGATCGAGAGCAGTTCGCAGTTTGATGGCTCCATCAGAGCATATACAGCAAGATACACAAGATACCGACACTTTATTGATTGTGTACGTGTTTGCTGGACTGATTATGATCGTTACACCATTTTCCACATTCTTCCGGAATTATCTCAACTGAATGAGAAGATGGTTCTTTTTGACAAGACCACGCAAGAGGTCATCTGTCTGCACGTTGTAAAGAAATGAACTGATAACCATTTTACAGTACATACTTACTCAAAAATGAACCTTTTGAAGATAGATAATATCATACATCCACACGAATGAGTTTTCAATGGGTCGGTTGAATGCTATTTCCTGGTAGTTTAGACAGTTTCAAAATGATGAGGGAGGAGATATAGAATTCTTATGCATAAGTGAGGAAGAAGAAGTGCAGTTTCAATGTTATTCATATTGAATGTACGCTGGAGGAGATATGAAATCAACGACAGAATTGATGAACACCGAAAGAAGTGTTTCGTCTAGGTCAGTTACCTTTCACATTATCAGTACACGGATGTGTTTCAGGAGAAAACCGAATCCCAAAGCTGTTGTCATTATGGTGGTTGGTGCCTATTTCAGCATGACAAAACTTCAACTCTTCAGTGCTCACATTTGTCCAGAGACGATAAAGTGGATGACCAATTTCTCCTTTAAAACCCGTTTGTACATTCCTAAATGACAATCGGTCTTTATCCCGAGGCAAGTAAATACCCTCTGTCTTGTCGGAAGGCACGCACATCAAAGCAGACAAAAAATAACGGTGAAATGCGCTATGGTGGCAGTCGGTATTAACTCAGACCCTTGCGAGAATCCAGTGCACAAATTCACGTTACAAGTGTTGCACGGGCGAATTTGTCCCACTCTCGGCCATTTTAGTAAAACTAAGCGAAAGAATGCTGAGAATATTAATGTAATGTATTAAATAGCTGCCAGTAGTTGCGTGAAAATCATTTTACACTCCCTTGCTTTCAAATACTTTAAAATATTTCGATCTTCATAACTCACCATATCTATTTCATTGACGGTGTGACTGCTGTACTCGGGTCAAATCTATTGGACTCCAAGGCGAAGACAATTTCGAACTCAGATTCTCTTAGTATGCTCAAGTTAACTGGATTTATTTATTGCCTATTGCGAGCAGTATACTACAGTGTTGATGTTAGGGACATCGAGTCTGATAACTAAGCATTCCGTGTTACTCATAGCCCACGGACCACAATCGAGGTAACATATCAGGAATAACTACGACCACAGAGTATGGAATTGAAAACAACAAGAGGACCATGGCAACTGGAAATCATGTTAAAGTTTACCTGAAAACCCATATATATATATATAAGCAGGAAGTAGTATCTGGATGCGTAAACAAATATATATATATATATATATATGACAAAAATACCACAGGCAGGATATCTTCGGGTCAGTGACCGTAGCGGAAATTTCGTTTCTCTCGATCGTGAGTATTCCAGTTTCTGATTGGTTGCAGGCCACTGCGAGGCTGTCATGTGACTTGCACGTACACCCAACACATCATGCATGTTTAACTACGCACCTGTATATGTACGCAGGCGTGCATATATGTACGGGCGCAAGTACATATGTATGTGTGTGCTTGCATGCATGTGCTTACGACGTACCATAAAATTGCCTTTTTCTTATGAGGCAGCTGTCTCCTCTCAATTTTACTACAAATGCCGAAATTAGTTTACTCACATCTGATCATCGGATTCAGGTGAGCTGCTTTCAGCGCTAAAAGTAGAGTTCGATAATGTCAATTTTCCTGACATTTAGCGCCAGCCACATTTATGCGCTGGCATTGAGAAGTCGGTTGCTCCTTAGGTGGGACTGCTGGGATTAGTTTCGTGACACGTTCCTCTGTGTTCTTGGGTGAGGAATGATCTCGACGGGTAACGAAGACGGTAAGACCTGGTAGGTCCAAAGCGAAAAAAGCATCTGACAAGCTATCAGGATACGGAAATTGATAGTTTCCGTCACGGTGAGACTGCATCTTGACGTGGTGTGACGGATGGCATGACCCACGATGCAACGAACGATACAGGATGGCTTATCTCAAGCCGAAGATCCAATCATGCCTGAAAGGTCAATGCGTAGATGCCTGGCAATATAGTCTCCTGATCGTCCTGGTTGGGACTGATTTGAGCTGGGAATGTAATGGGAAAAGCGAGTGGAAAAATGACTGATCTAAATAGACGGGATTTCACTCAATCGCTCCCCGCTGCTCTGTGGATAAGGTCTTGTTTAAGACCAAAGACTTTGGTTGGAAACTCAAGTTGTTTTCCTGCTTAGTGGCTGGACTCCCTAAGAGTATTCGTCCAAAAATCAATGAATTACACATACACAATTAATCTCATATTGCATTGGCCATCGCGCAGGATAATCAGGATCGCGCCATCTGCTAACTCAATCACGGGGAGTAGTGATAAGTATGCTCCCTTGTTGGGTTAACGCCCCAGTACTGTGTGGATAAGAATTTTGAGTCTAACGCTCCGCTTAGAGTTCTGCAAGGAGCCTTCTAATTTCCTTCCTTCCAATGTAAGGATCATGCAATTTGCAACGAAGAAATGCTGCTAGACGGATTTAGCTTCTCTGCCTTACAAGTTGATGTGGGTAGGCATGATCGAAGTCTGAGCAGGAGTCTAACTCTTTAATGGCGGAACTCTTTTTAGCGTTACGCGTATGTGTGTGTGTGTGTGTGTGCACACTCGTTAGTTTCTCTGTCTAAACGAAGGATTCGCCATATGCAACCGAATGTGAATAATTAACCAAGTTACCACTAGGATGCAAATGTAAAATGATATAATAGGATATGCAACGCTGTTTGGATTAGTAGGAAATCTAGCCAAGTGGGGGTACGGCCGAGAATTTGTCTGAGTGTTTGCAAACAAATTTTTGTGAGTGGATGAAGTCAATTTCCTTGCGCTAAAAACATTATAAAGTGGGCATGTCGTCAGTCAATATTTTTACATGTGAAGTATCGAAAGTGCCTTGTCATGGTGGCTATTGACGAAATGAATGAATGAGCTGTAGGTGAGCCCACCAATTTAAAGCAAATGTTTGAGGGCTTCGGCAGAAACTTCGAAATATTTCAATACTGTAAGATGCATTGAAATACAAACGGTCAAATAGGGGTAAGGTGAAGCATGAAGTGAATTCAGACTTCGAGAGAGAGTGACCTGGTCAATCCCGATTAGGATCATGGTTGATAGCTAGATCGAGGTATCTGACATGGGATGTTTGATGCGCACACTTTCCGTTAATTAATTACTAACTCCCGTCTTTTCAGCTTCTCCCGACAGTCGTTCAGATGCCTCGGGCTGTTTTTAGTAGAATAAACGTGTTTCGACAAAGCATGTCGCAAAACAAATACATCACGTGAATCATTTGATCCAGAAGTGTGGCTTGGCAGCGGAGATGGATTTGGCCGAAAATTACAATTTAGTACCAAGGAGTTGTGCTTATCTTTACCCAATTCATGTTTGCCGCATTTATCCTGAGATTAATAAACAATAACAAGGATCCAGTAAGCACTGCCGTAAAAGGCATCGAAGTGACCGGAAAAGCTGTAGTAAGTCGAAACAAAGATTGGTACTACTGAGGCAATGCACAATAACAGAGTTCTTCGACGAATTCAATTCCCAGTTAGCAGTGGAACCGAGGTTGACAAGTACTGGAACTTAGGATTATAGACGAGAAAAGTAAACCAGACAATGCTGGAATACCAAAAAATCAAGTATTCACGGTTCACACCACGGATAGCGTCTTCAGATGCATCCAGGAAGTTCGTGTAGTTAAATAGCAAAATAATGGGTCGATGACACTGCGGGTGCCTTGTTTAAAGGAAAGTTTGAAAGAAAGTTGAATGCAAAATAGAATAACTTGTATGCGAAATGCAGTCTGTCAAAAACGCTGGGAAGGATTGACCTGCAGGTGATAAGGTGCTGTTTAACTGGTGCGTTTTTAGTTACAACTGTGGTAGAGGTCTATGTGGAGAAATTAACTGACCAAGAAAATATTTTTGAGTCAGTAATTCCGAAATAAAAACTTTACAATAAGCCCTTAAATACTTTTCGCTATGATTTTAGAGAAAGTAGTTTTTAAACTTGTAAGCACAACAATATTTGATTACCTTCACCAAAGTGATGTCGGAACTGCTTAATTAACCGTATTTAAATGGTAGCCTGCACTCTGGCAGTCACTGCCGTGGACCGCAATCACCATAGGAACCAGAGGATACAAACTGACAGATCTCATAAGTGAAGGTAGGCTATTATCACAACTGAAATGTAAAGTAGGAATCGTGCTAGGACCCCTTTTAACACTTCTATTCTTTAGGGTTGAGGAATTTCAGTCAGGTCTAATGAGATGGTGCTGTCGGTGTTTGTTTCTGAGCACATCAGTTCCCCGCTGTTTTTGAATCCATGAAGCCAAACCTGCATCAGTTTATTGATCGATGCTTTACGTTGATCAGAAAGATTAATTAAATTAAAAAATGACCAATTCGGTGCGGACATAACAATCTGATGACATGGCTCACGACACACCCTACCGGCTGGTCGGCAATGTTCAAACGGTCAACAGCATGCGGGTTTCAACTTAACTGCTACGGGTTCGATTCCTTTCAGCTTCAGCCCTGTGCTGGCCTCAGTTCCCGGTTCCCTCCTGGTGATGATGCACTAATCGGCCAAGTGGATAGGGTTGAGGCGATTGGATGGAAAGGTCGCGGGTTCGAGACCTCCCACCGCCAATCACCTTTCCCATTTGGCAACTTCCTGATGGCCGCAGTCCCCTTCCTGAAGTAAAAGATAAAAGAAAACAAGGAGAGTAAAGGGAAATGAAAGGAAAAACAATAGGAA
Organism: Fasciolopsis buskii; assembly: GCA_008360955.1. NCBI lineage: Eukaryota > Metazoa > Platyhelminthes > Trematoda > Plagiorchiida > Fasciolidae > Fasciolopsis > Fasciolopsis buskii. The sequence goes on along the minus strand of LUCM01002273.1, from coordinate 149,448 downwards.
GGAAAGGGAAAATGGAGTATCGAGATTGTGGAAACTCAGTATTGGGGATGAACTAATTCTTGTTTAGCTTGTTTTTCTAAAGCTATGTACTTCCGCTTTAAGTTCATACTGATTAGAGATAGAAGGATCTTTTCGTTGTGAAAGTACGCCAAGTTGCATTGATTAAGGCCAGTTCAGGTTCTTGGGTTCAGCTTTCTGTGGAAAATACGATTTTTGAAAATCTCGTCTTTTTAGTACCCATAGTGCCAAATATTTGGTATCTGCAATCTTTAAAATTAGCAGATCTCATGTAACAATATTGACATCCCTGTTCTGAGGGAAATACTTCTCATTAAAACATCTGAACCAATGACATATAGACACCCTGCTTGGAATGGTTAAATTTCCACCAGCTTAGACCACAATGGGAAGACCCTATGGGAGGGGCTCTACCACCGAGATCAGAACGTAAAACGAGTGAAATGCCCAGTATGTTTTCTCCATCAGCAAGACTTCACAAGCCACCGGGATAGATATGTAATCCCAGTGCCATAGGACAAACAGATACTTTCAGTGCTTCCGATGTGTCCCCGTAATTAAAGGCACTCCACGTGGACTCCATCATGGTATGCAGAATCGCTTGAGGCAAATCCCAGGTGTATCGAGGACAAATCAGTTGCCAATAATTGGAAGCTAGCGCGCATCATCCACGCAAATTAAAGGGAACCCATTTAATTTCGGCCCCTTATTAACACGTCCATCTCACGAAAATATTGGACAGAACTTAGGCTTTCTATTACCAGGTTGCACATAGCACCAAGCAATCGACTTCAGATGCGTTTGCTAACCTAAGCAGTTTCTTTACATTTTACCACTAGGGAAAGTTTTCCGTTTGCTTCTAGGAGTACGAGAATGCTGTTGACTAAATTGACAACATTGACCATAACTTCTAAGCTTATCATAAAAACGATTTAACTGGACCTCTATGAAGCTGTTCAACGGAACAGAACTGTTAAACGCATTCAAAGGTGCAGTATCTGATTTCATTCCTACTGACTCCGGTTAACTTTAAGACTGACCGTATCTCGTACCATTTTTCCACCCTGATATTAGCGATTTACCCATCAACAAAGAAAATAATCTGCCGACCAAATATGCCGATGATAATGACGGCGATTCCGAGCTTGGATGCTGCTTAAAATTTTCTGATCTTTTGTCACTATTACGTCGCTTTCGCTTATAAATTCAGTTGCTTTTGGGGACTGAAGAAGCACTGCCGTAAACAGAATTTTCGGACCTAAAGAAAAGTCTTGAAACAGAAGGAATGTTATTATCATCCAAAGTTCGTCTGTTTATTTCACAAATCCGTACCAATATGTCTGCCATTAGCCAACAATTCTGTGAATCAACAAAAACCAACACAACCGCACAGGCGCTTAGACTCCACTGAAGAGACCGGTTTTGTTTTAGGCCATTCAGATAATTAAATTCGCTACATTTCTCCGGAAACTGAAACCGGAGGCCTTCAGTTAGACTAGGTATGCTTTGGATTCGTCAGTTGTGTCCATTTTACAAAAAAATCATGGATAAATTTTGACTTACCTAAATAAGGGCCAAAAGCGCTCATCCAAACGGATTTGTCAATAATTTCATTTTTGAGCTATCATCTGGCTTGCCTATTAGACTGCGTTTCACTGAGTGAGAAGGCATCTGACACAGTACTGAACTAACGCCTAGGCACTGTATGTCGCCCGTACATTGAAACACTTGGATGATTGATTGCGTCAGGACTTCGACGGCTAGTTTTAGCGCTTCATTTACCCCTCTATAGGCGATTCGTTTCCCGCGAATGCATCTCTGTTGTCCATTTCACAAGTGGCCGGCATTTCATGGTAATTTTCGCGTTAAGGTCTGTGCTTCAGCTGGTTGGTCTGGTCTCACCGCACGTCAGTTTCTCACGTTTTTGCGTCTTTTGTGAGGGATTGTGCACTCCAATGGGAGGAACAGGCCGAATACTCAGATGGAGCGAGGAAATTCCTTGTACAAAATCACTTACACAACCGGCATGGTTTGTCACTGCTACATGGCTCTCGGTGCCAGACAGCGTTCGCTTTCACCCAGCTGTCCTGGCAATAGTTCACCTTTTATGGTGTCTTTAGGGACGCCGGTTCAACTAACCATTCAATGCACAAACCGCGAGGCGCAGCCGTACACATACTGCCTCATAGAGATAAAATAACGAAACAGGCTGATGATCCTTATAAGTAGCATAATAAGGTAATAGAAAATATACTTATCGTAAAGGTGAACGTGCCCCAAGTTTGTAGGCGATTTTATTCGCTAGCCGTTCATTGGTTGGTGGTTGGTGTGGTGAGAAAACCAATGTGGAGTCATATGAAGATGTAAAGTGGTAAAACACAATTGAGATGAAGCAAAATTAGTTGGAACACTGCAGCTGAATCTGTTTACCGGGGCATAGCCAGAATGAAATGGATGACAGACTCGGTAAGTAAGCGATGACGTAAATCAAGTGATTCCGAGCCACTGCAAACTACCAGTTACCCCACGTGATTTTATAGATTATGGAGGCCGCGGCTCACTCCAAGTCAGGTATAAGGCTTGGTGGAACGGGGAGCTTGAACCGACTTCCACTGTATCCGATTCTAGTGAATATTCATGTTCATCTCATCGAGTTTACTGCTAGGCAGTGATTATTTTATTTTGACAACATGAACTGACCTTTTCCACTGTCACCCGTTGATGATAATTCTACTCCTTCCCATAGAATGGCTTATTTGTCTCATACAGTTCGCTTTTCAAGATCTTCATAAAAATCCCTGTAGTTTATCTGCACCATCTGTTTTTATACAGTTTTCTTTCAGTATTTATCTCTATTAGCAACTACATGTGTGCTTTGACCTCCTTAGCTTATTACATCTAATTGAACTCCATCTTTCACAAGAGAATTTCGGCAATGCCAGGATCTTAGTTGTTCTTGGCATGCGTTTTTGGCCTGTACTCATGGAAAATCTAGATAAATTATTGTGACTGCTTGATGGACTGAGCATCAAATCGATGAAAACCTGCTACCAAATAAGTTATGCTTGTTTCTACTAGACGTTTTTCCGGTGGTTATCAGCCACTGATTATCGTTTGGCAGCTTCCAATTGTTTCTTTCACACTCGATCCAGAGTAAAGTAAGCACAACTTTATGGAAGACGTATATCGCAAAAGGGGAGATCACGTGTCCGATTCATACGCCCAATAACGTGACTTGATGCATTGGCTTTGATATTTTCAATAGGGTTTGTTTTATTGAAGGAATATCTTTTTATGGATTCAAAGACAAACTAAAGAGAAAAAACTAAGGGGAACCAGTAAATGTTTTATTTATTGCGCCCAGTAAGTGGATAGCGCCTTCTTTATGGTTGGTCAAAATTGTAATGTGATCAACAATCAACAATAATTTGACAGTGCATAAGACTAGTTGAACTTGAAAGGAGGTCAAAACTATATTCCATTTACTGGATTTGATAATTTGTGTTGGTCATAGCTCAGGTTGTCAGATGAGGAAACAATGCGGTTGTACCTGGGGCACCTTTTCAACTACGTCCTTATGGCAGCACTTCACAACGCTCAATTATGGCTAGTGATTAAACATTTTGCTCTCTATAACCGTTATATTGACTGTATCGTTTGTGTGGCAGATGTTGCTGATATTGCATACATACTACCCATGTTCAACATAGCCCGCAGAAATATTCATTTCACACTGGGAAGGGAAGCAAGCGACAGGATGGGATACTTAGATGCCTAAATCACTGGACTGATGGCTTCGCACAATTATCCTTGAAATGAAATTGAACGTGGATTGCCTGGCGCACTTACTTCGACAGTTTGACAACAAATAAAATGAAATCTGACAAACAAATTAATCAATGGATGAAAGAAAAATTTTCACTGAAGACTATAGATGGGGGCTTTGCTTTTTCCGGGGGTGTTTCGGCAAAGCGACTACCCTGATCGATTCATTGAAAAAAGTATTGAAAAGTTTGAGAAGCGAAAGAGGAAAATAATGGCAAAAAAGAATGTACTGTGCATTAGTTGGGCATTTAAAGAGGACTTTTTGTGGACATTGTTTGTCGCAGACTATCCGGAGCTCTCGATAAGAAGATCTGTGTAGCGAAACGGCTAATTTCTTTTGTATCAGAGCCACAAGCCCATTCATGTCGTTCGTGTCATATTCCGTTGTGTCATTTTATGTATACAGGAAAACTGCCCCAGTGAGACAGCATAAGTCGGGATCGTGAACGCCACCTGGCTTAGTCAAACACTATAGCGACCAAAACAATGACGACTGCTATTTATTCACGCTTAGTTGATTACAGTCACTTAGTGAATGCGACTGAAACTTCAGGATTTGAAGTAAGCTATCAAGACTGTTGAATTGCCGGACCTTGTCCACAGCTAACGCTGCATGTATTCACTTCTGTCATCTCCTGATGTGTGGCCTAAAGGGTTTCGTGCCTCCACAGACCACTAGCGGCCCCCGAAAATCCCTGGAACTTAGCACAGATCTGGGCCATTGGCGTGAGCAGCTTCCTCCACAGCCATCTCTTTCAGACATACACGCTAGCACGAGTACACACACAACAGAGGACAGATTTCGAATATCAGAACTGCTCTTTCCGAATGATTTGTCAAATATTTTCAGCATTCAGCTTGCCATTGGAATCCATAAAAGCACTACACCAGATGCGCCAAGATAACTGAAGCGGTCTGAAATAGGAGCAGTACGAAATTATCTTTCACCCCAAAGTAAACAGGCACAGATGATGACTTCGCTTGCTCGCAGTACACAAACTCCATAGTCCACGGCTTAGTCAGAGTTACGTCACCGTGTGGGAGCTCACCGGTGCCCAGTTGGATCTGAGATACCTAAGTGATTTAAGATTTACTTGGATTTCACACACGGTTATCTCAGTTTTCACTTACTCAGGCAAGTGAGCTAAGCTGAACTGTGGTCATCGCTTCTCAGGAAGTCGAAATGATATTGGGACATTGAGCACCGGAGCGCAGCAAGTGAACCAGTGCCGGTAGCTACCGGCCTTTCTTCCGAAAAGGTCCTCAAGGAGATATGCTTTTTGAAATGGCGGACGACGCTGTGCAACTGAGTGCACAGATCATGCTTTTTGGTTTATTCCATAAGAAGTCTGACGTGGTAAGATCGGGAGATCTCGCTGTCCGCGTGAGCGGCCCTCCCCTTCCAATCCACATACCAGGAGGACGTTTACCTAACTAACCGGATGGATTTTGTGAAATCGACTGCTCAAAGTGTGTGCAGCTGCGTTTATCATTCGACAATGATGACAATTATTGCAAAAGAAATTGTTGCGGTATTTGCAAGTAGGTTGAACTGTTCAAAGTACCACAGAAAAAGTACTGTTCAGCAAAAGTAGCCCAATGTACGTCGAACCATGCGACTATTTTAGAGATGAAGCAGCAGTGCACATCCAATAAGGCTTGCGGATGGTTTTGTATCAATTAGACTTGATTTCTGTGATTCACGCGGTCACAGAGACAAAGTACAACGTCTGAAATAATGATATTTTCACAAAAAAGGCTGTATTGGTAATCACCTCTCGGTCATCTGTTTGATTGTGCGTTTCGCGCATGCAGTGACCACACGCGCAAATTACGACACAATTCCTGGGTGCATTTCACAGCCTGTTCCCTGTAAGTGGTCCAATTCCAAATATGCGCAGTTGACACCACGTTAGCCTTATTCTCATATTCGCATCCAACGAACGCTGATCGAACACACAGAGGAGGTGTATATCTTAAAAAGTGGTGAACCCGTTCCTTTGTATTTCTCACTTCTCACTATTGTTGTCGCTTTTTCCACCGTTTTTGGAGTCGTTTCTTGCATATCGCGATCTATTAGATATAGATCTAACTCACATCATATTTTGTTTTCGTCACCATAGTACTCTCTAGATATGATTACACAGTCTAAGAAGTAATGTTAGCTGGGGTGCAATGCAACACATATGACGGTACCAGACTTTATCTCTTAGGATCCTGAGGCTTTCGTGGCTATCCTTGAATCGCTTGTCGAAGAGGAGCACATAACGGGGCAGCAGTCGAAATTCAAATGCTATCGCTAGCGACTCCAAACAACATCATTATCAAAATGCACGATTTCATTATGGACCCAACTACCTCGAATCCTTACAACGTTTTCTATTGTGCACCCAGTCAGCACAAAGGGCGCTAAAACGTCCCCAAAACGGTCCCTTAAGGGCGGTTTTTCTAGGTGCTGTAAATTTGTAGAATTTCGCGTCAGACTTGGCAACAAAATCATAATTTGATGTTTTCTGTCAGTTTTTTCTGGACGAAAGCATAACTCCGCGAAAAATTAATCATTTGTTTTTAATGACCATAGTCATTCTTTGTGGCTTACTGATAAACGGCTAATCGTGCATTGACTTCTGTATGACATTACATTATTAACCTCCGTAAGCGCTCCATACATGGTGGCAGTGTCTTTGTGTATGTTTTTTCCTTAGACAACGATTCTTCAGAGGTTTGAGTGGGGTCTAATTGTCAAGGTCATCTTGTCATGAGACTCCATTGTGATCGTTCACTGACTGTGAGTCTCTCTACGTTTCGCGCAGTTCTTGGCTCATTTTGACTAACCGAAGTGTCGATTGACCCTAGAAGTTGCATCAGTAAGTTCCACTTTAGTTATGCCAACAACTAGGGGAGTGATATCATTTCAGCGGGACGTGGTCCTCTGCTTTGTGCGTAATATTTGCGTAGCTTGTTCATGGATTGTCATCTCCTCTGCTTAATGTTTCATTATCATTCGATATTATCAATAACTGATAGGTACATTTCCTTTGAACTAAACGTAATTAGATTACCTTCGAATCTTACCGGTCAAACAATTGTCATGCTGTAACGTGAGAAATATTGGCGACATGAACTTAGTTACTGAAAACAGTAAGGGAAACAAGAGACTTAGAATTTGTATTACATTATGGATCTTTAACAGGTCAAATATCCTCGAGATTTACGCAAGGGTTTCTCCTTGGTCGCGGTCATTCAAGATTTGCCGCCTGGAGACGCATTAAGAAAAAAGTAGTTGCCGTACGCGAAGAACCTTTAGCTCTGCGAGACGCTGGTTACAATACATTGACCCAGGAAATGAGCGGTTGGTGGATGGCGCATGATTAGCATTGGTCATATTTCAAACGACTCTGACTTGACGGATGCTTTCGAACAACCTTTTGAACATGTAGTAGGTGGCCTTCTTTCCTCCGGGGACGATGCACCGGATATTTCGTCAAGCTTTTATGGGTATTGTTTATCTTTTTCAATGACAGCGTGGTGTTTAGGGATAAAAAACCCGAAATACCAGTGGATTTGGGATCTGCATCCACCTAGGGAGTGGACAAACCTTTGACATCTAAGACAATATAAGGACAAGATAAATACCACTTTTAATGAATTACTATGCTCAGAAGACTCCGATGAAGGGCAATTGATTAATGAAGCCCCTGGCCCTAGCATCACTCTTAAGGGTTTGTCTCGTTGCTGTTGGTTTCTTATTTAGTCAACATCAAACTTAGAACCAGAACTTTCAGCATGTTCTGTGGTACGGCTGCTGACAACGTCCGAGGAAAAACCCATCTAACAAATTCTTCCAGGAATACAGTCAAGGGACATTATCCCCTCTCAGCTTATACGGAGAATGCGGTCATTAGTTGGTCTGAACTCCATGAACGACACCGTTCTGCGACAACTGTGGTTGCAACGCTTGCCATAGCATGCGGAAAGCACTTTGACGATGTTTATACATGGTCAGAGATTAGAAAAATGTGCCGAAGCCGCAAAAAAAGCTTCAGAATATGCGCTGGTAATCGTCCCTCAGGCACAGGCCTTCACCACGAGCAATCCTCCCCGTCCACTGCGCTCCTTTGAGCCAAGCTGCTGACCTTCAACCGGAGATCGGCCACCACAACTCCGACGTCCAGATGTTGTGCCGAAAGTTTTGGCGTTTGATGCAGATAGTCGCGCAATACGAGGCCACCACCAGTAACCTTCGTCAATGAAGTCCGAGCCGTAACCAATGCACGAAAAATCTCCTAGACCCAAATCAATACGCAGGTTACGCTACTGCCTTCGCTGGTTCAATCCTCAGGTGCAAAATTGTGAACAAAACCACAAATTCCATACTATCTCGGGAAACGTTTAGACCGGCAGGTAATGGTGACCATCTTTGCCCGTACACCACTACCTAGATGCCCAGTGTATGTACTAGACCGGACAAGTGAGGTGTGTTTCTTAGTCGACAAAGGATCCAAGGTCAGAATCACACCGGTTTCGTTCTAGCCAACGGGCGTTCCGTCGGCTTTGACGCTACAAGCTACTAATGGTCTCCATATTCCAACTTTCGGCAGAAAGCTTTTTACAATGGATCTAGGGCTGTGACGAACTTATCCATGGGTTTTTGCCGTCCCTCATGTGCGACAAGCAACAAGCAAATTGGATTTGGTCAAAAACCATGGTTTGATAGTCGACCCTAGCCGAAGACACATAACAGACCAAACCACATCGAAAGTGATAGTCGGATGAAAAACGCAGTGCGACATTTCAGCCTCGTTTTGACGAATTCCTGTGACAGGACCCGATTTCGATGAGCTCTTTAGTGAGTTTCCGAAATCAGACCCAGCAACAGCTCACCACCGATATCAGCAGACTTGGTCCATCATATCGCAACCATCAGCGTACTCTAAATCCTGTGGATTAGCGGTGGAAAAAACTCAGCAAAGCAAGGTGGAATTCCAGCATATGGTCAATCTAGGGATTAACCGACCCTCGAACTGTCTATGGGCATCCCCATCTGATATGGTCCTGAAGGAATCGCCGGCCATGCAGAGACTGCTACTCATTCGACGGAGGAAATACTCTGGATAGGTATCACATCACGCAACCAGCAGGCCTCAAAGCAGGTTTAGCTGAAAAGGCTATTTTTAGTGGCATCGACTTAGTGCGCGCGTAAAATCAGATAACAACTACTGAGGCTGAAATCCGCAAAAGTGTGGAGATCACTCTTCTTGGTCTGCTCGAGTTTTTGAAGATGTCGTTCGTACTCAGCAACGAGGCACAAACCCTTCAGCTCTTTATCAGATGGTTTGCTGCCGATTAGACTCTGCATTTGTTTATCTGGACGGCATCTTTATTGCTAGCTGTAACCGAACGAAACATTTAAGACACCTGCGGACCCTTTGTGACCGACTGACAACACGGAGTCACGGTAGTCGTAGAAAAGTGCGAATAGAGATTCCATCAGTATTTTAGGACACAAGGTTTCATCCATGGAGATCGCACCCCCTTCGGAGCATATGCAGGCTGTTTTAGACTACCTGAGACTTGTGTAATTCAAGCAGCTGCAAGTGTTGTTCGATTAGTGAGCTTTTGTAGACTTTTATTTCGCGATCTGCTCAGCTAATGCAACCTCTAACAGATCTACTTAAAGGTAAGGCTAAGAAATTGGCATTCACGGATTCCACGAGATAAGTTGGTGAAGGGGAAGCAAATTATCAGCAGTATGGCTTTGTTAGCCTCAGACACTATAGTAGGTGCTATATTGAAGTAGCCTCGAATGAAATCTTGGGAATCTATGGCTTTTCTTTTAAAGGAATCGAAACCCACTGGGTTCATGTATGGCACCTTCAGTTACGAAATTCTAGCAATTTACCTGGGCATTCGACATTTGAAACATATTCTGGAAGGTTGTGATTTCATGGTCTACATAGATAACAAAACAATTCGCCATGCTACCACAAACCCAAACTCCCCAAGGGAATCTGGGCGCCTAGAGTAAATTGCTCAATTTACGAGAAAAGTATGTTGCACCTCAGGTGTCGATATTCCGATCGCAGATGCGCTGTCCCGTGTCGATTGTTCAGAAGTTGGAAACAGCCAATCACAACGGAAGATATTGCGCCGGCACAAATGACTCACAGATGGAAGATTCGAGATGTAACCTGTCACCGCCTTTGTCTGAAGGACATTGTGTGATTTCTCCAAAGAGCATCCCAAATATGTCGTCCCGCAGGCTCTTAGGAGGACCGTTTTTGACAATTTCAGGGTCTCTTACTCAGGCATCAACGCTTATCCCAGGCTCATTACCGACCAATACATCTGGTGCAACATGAACCGTGACGTACTCGTCCGGACTCAGCTGCATCCCGTCAGCGGTCCAAGGTCCACAAGCACACCGCAAGTCAACTTGGTCATTTCATGCTATGGATTCTTGTTTTTAAATGGTCCATGTCGACTTAATAGGTCCTTTGCCACCCTCCATGAGCTGCATTTGTTTACTCATTTTCATAGATCATTTCGTGAAATGGCCGGTGGTGGGACCGTTGCCAAAGGCCACTACAAAAGCCATAGCTCAAATCTCTCTAGAGCACAGTCGGATGTCCAGCCCTAGTTACCACCAACCGTGATTCAGATATGGAGGGCGGTCTTTGTAGCCGCCTTCAGCATTTGGAGAACAGGCGAACCGATACCACAGCCTATCGCTCCGCAGGAAGCAGCATCGTCGAACCCTTCCACCGCCAGCCAAAAGCAGCTTTGTCGGACCATATTAACCTCAACTAGCATAAAGCACCACCATTAGTCGTACTGGGTTGCCGTGCTGCCTTTAAAACGGACGTCCAGGCTACAACAGCCGAACTCACCTCCGGTTGAACGTTCTACCTACCCAGCGACATGGTAGCCCCAAAGGCGCTAGTTTATTACGCTTATGCTGACTACGCCGCCAGGTTAACATAACCGATGCGTAAGTTGCACCTACCGGCGGCCCGTGAACGAAACATGACCGTGTGTTTGTAAATCCAAATCTTAAAGGTCGCATGCAAGTGCTTCGCAGCAGAAACAAGTTCCCTGTTGGCACCCTTCATATTTCATACTGACGCCTAAAGTGAAACAAATTGGAACAGTGACACTAAAGCATCACAGGAGCACAAGTCCAAGGATCGCCCCACACCTCTATCCAATAATACCGTTTGTTCTAGCTCATTCACTGGGGCAAGTGGAGAATAAACTCCACTAAAATAATCGCCTTAGCAATAAAAAATTCTACGTCCCGCGAAAAGCCTATGGGGGTTTGGGGTTGGGTAGCCAGCTACAGCAGCTCCTAAGTATCTCACTTCCAGTGCCAGCCGCCAGTCCCCTAATTTTTGTATCTAAGCCTTCTCATCGTTGAGAGGTTTCTTTTTTCCTCTGACATTCACCTTGCTGCCTGTTTCCCATGACACGGACGTAAAACATGCCATTTACTACACACAAAAGTAACCTAAGCCCTTCTAATGGAGGGTCTCGTCGGTAGGGTCGGTCTACGCAAGGATTCAACCAACTCCCGGCCATTTCCTGTTTGATTGTGCGTTTCGCGCATGCAGTGACCACACGCGCAAATTACGACACAATTCCTGGGTGCATTTCACAGCCTGTTCCCTGTAAGTGGTCCAATTCCAAATATGCGCAGTTGACACCACGTTAGCCTTATTCTCATATTCGCATCCAACGAACGCTGATCGAACACACAGAGGAGGTGCCCTTCTTATTAGACAACTTGTTGAGTGACTCATTGAATCGCTCGCAGAAGGACACGTTCTTCTCCGCCTACAGCTTTCAGTGAAATACCCTGATGAATTTCAAAAGCAAGAAATTACAGGCGATGTAAAGTACGCGTTACAGAACAACTGCCTATAAAAGTTCAATTGAAAACTTGTGGTGTAGATCTGTGGGTTTGTTCGATGAAACCTCTGATTTAGGTGAAGTCGGACTCGAAGTCCGTCATTGGGTGGTCCAAAGCGGAGGATGCATGACCTTCCTTACACCTCATTGACTGAATGATATGGTGCAAACTAGATCTCTGCTGCGAAAAATCAGGCATTCAGAGCCTTAGTTTGCCCCACTAGCCAGCCCCGTACTTCAGTCGACCTTGTGAGTAATAAGAGCCCCGACATTATCACGTTATCCGGTCATGATACTTCTCATTAGGTGGTCTGGGATTTGGTCGCTCTCCCCCGATGGTTTTGCGGGCTTCCAGTGGACACAAAGCGCGCCTATTTTTCGTCTACTTAGGGTGACCATAGCTGGAACTGACTGAGTGCATGCAGAGTTGAAGTGAGTTTCTCCAAATCACTGATACTCCTATCATGCTGTCTTCCTTGTCCCAAACGGATGTGCTTTAGCCTCGCTGGCATAATAGATCCAATTATGCATTGTCATAAAGCCAAGATTATGTTAGTGCTACACAGTCAGCCTCATCTATTCTTCGCAAATTTCTGCTCAGTGACCCCGCTGCTGTCAAGAAATCATTCCGGCATCTACGGCTCCCATGTTCATCCGGATCTAGTCTGGGATTGCTTTGAGTCGGGTTCCCACTTTGCTGGCCGGATCATGAGTTGGTGTTCTTAGCGGCCTTAGTGTATCAACTACATTCTGGCGCAATTCTCCGCTCGTCTGAGCAGCTTTATTAGATGATTCAGCTAATCTCCCTTCCTTAGTGACCAGGTTCCAGCCCAGCATTGCCTTTTAGCCACTTGACGGCGTTGGTTAGTGCCCCTGCCAAGCCATACTAAGAACAAAGTGCATTTTACGGGCCTAATCATTCCCCTGATCTATGGAAACCCTGTGGCCCCTTCATCTAAGATTCCGTCTTTACCAAGAGTCACCGACCCCGGAATGCGCCCATTCCTCACGGTCCGGTAGGCTATCTTTAAAGTTCCCAAGTCTTGCTCACCTCTGAGTGTGTTTACCTCAAACACCACCTGAGATTCTGAGATTGGACTACTGCCATCGCTTTCTTCCCTATTTGGTAGGTAGATGGCCCATCTAGCCCAAAATGGTAGGTCGAGGAGTAGACCAAATTTATTGGAGGGGCTGGTCAGAAAAACACGGCAGAAGAAACGACAAACGTGGTGGGGATGCTGAGAATTACAGGGGCACGTGCGGCGCAGCGAGGTTATGAAGTGGCCACAATGACTCAAAGGGGCACCGGGGTCAGTACGAAATACACCCCACTCAGAAGGCAAAAAGGAATCCAAATACCTACCTAAACTATGCCGACTTTAATGAGAAACCTGCGGTCATAGCGTGCAGTGTACTTACCGAGAAGTACAATCAAGCAGCAAAAGCAGAACATGAGATGTGAGTGCTTCTGAAATACCGCACGTCGGTGTGCGTTCATGACTGCACCATCAAGCTAGGTATTATCATAAATCCCATAGCGCAAAGAGTGACAGATCCATTAGTTGAAACACTGCAAGTAACATCGATAATACGGGGACTAAGAAATCAAAGCTTCAGCAGCCACCAGTACAAATTCGGCCATTCTAAAATTGCCAACACACGCAGTTGCTCTTAGTCTAACGGATCTGCCTGATCTGTCGCTAGCTGTGAGGGATATTCGACAGCTCAATGATGAAGTGGGTGGTGCCGATCTACGAAGAAGGGAGCAAAGGTCGCAAAAGCAACCTACTTCAGTGAATCTTTTCGCAGTAGGACTGAAGGTTATACATCGGGGCATTCCAACTGGGACCGAGCTTCTTAACTCGAGGTAACAATTTTTCAATGGCAAACCGTATCCGACAACTCCGTTTGCATTCCTGGACGACGTGATTGCCCGAATGGATGTGAGGATGCGGTCAGCGAATGCTACGTAGATTTTTAGAACTTCGAACCCGTGAACCCCAGGTTGCTGCCGTAAAAACTGGGGCCTCCAAGTGTAGCTCACCCCGCGACGAGGTCGGTTGCGGACTATCTTCGCCATGTTACGGTAGATGTAGCACGGTCTTTTCTGTCTGCGGTGAGGCGCCCCAGGATTCGGCATTGGGACCGTTGCTGTTCTTGGTGTTCATCAGTTACCCTAAGGCGGAAGTCAAATCCGTCCATTTTTGTTAGTTGACGATGCGGACGTTTTTGATAATCCCGCGGAAAACAGTGAAGACGGCTCTGGACAACACATTTCCCCGATAATTTAGGTGGAGGTGCTACTGGGCGTATGGAAGTGTGTGCGTTCGGCCGCTCAGGAAGAGAGCCACCGGGCGAATTTGCCCCGCAACCCTTAGGATGTCCATAGGGTAAAAGAGCCGAATGGTTTTGGGAACAATTACTCATAAGTCTTCCGAGCATCAAATCCCTATGCAGCGGCGGCCGGCCTTTTTGCACCAACTCCGACGAGTAGTGCATTACAGGGACGCCGAAGTTACCATGCCATTGTGCCAAGCCTTCATTTAGAATAATCAATAATTCACGAGCTCCTGCTTTGGTCAGGGATAAACAATTGTTAGAAGAAGTCCGGCGGTGCCTCACAAGGACGATCCCAGAACCAAAGGACTGACTTATAATGACGGGTTAGGATCTTTATACTTACACTCGGTATACCAAGTACGAACCAAAGGCTTCGTTAGACTCGAGGTATTGCGGAGCCAGTCAAGGACGGCCAGTTTGCTGTTTAGTCCCCATGAAAATCCTTCTATAAGAGGCCACAGCACGAGGTTTAACAAGATCAGGGCCCCGAAAAATATCGGGACCACGTTCTTCTCACTCCAAAAGTTAAGCGCATGGGACAAACTACCGAAGGGTGCCGTATCTGCTATCATTGTTGCGAAGTTTAGAGCCCGCTTGAAGAAAGCGTGGCAGACGTTGTTTCCCAAATTTACCTGGGACTGTTTCTCATTCGGACCATACTCACGCATATTCCCCAAAACAGAGGGCGACCCTGTATCCCTCAAGCAGAACACTTTCTTTCTGTTTCCAATTCAGTATTAATTTGAGATGGCGAAGCAGTTGTTGCCGCGGCCCGTTTGCAGTTGACGTTTACAATATTTCGGCCCACAGCTTCTGAGTTTGCTATTCCGGAAGCGTTCCTAAGGTACCCTCTAAAATTGCCACCCCAACCTGTAAAAGAGGATCTTCGGTAGAATCGCGGTGGAATGCTGCTGCTCATCCGTGCAGGAAGCTGGGCCGCCGTTTCTGGCTCAAGCAGCGAGTCCTGTGAAGCGAACTGATCCATGTTTCTCTCCGGAAAACAAATGGACGGGGAGACACGACATGTTGAATTACCCGAAAGCGGTAACAGCATTCTTGATACCATCCTGAACATAGGCGAACGAGCCCATAAACAAAAAATAGTTCAAGTGGGATACCTCCCGGAGCGACTGTAAGAGTTTGCTTGCCCGCCAGTTATTTTCCCCTACCTTTCATCAGTCCATACCGCAGTGTCTCGTGGGACTGACTCTTCGTTATTTGTCAGCCAAAATTGGAGTAGTTTCTTTCATCGATGGATCCTGAATTGGCCTCAAAACAGTTCCACGCGACCGCAGGGCACTGCTCTGGTTTAATCACCTCAACCCAGCGTGGCACAAGCCCAAAGACGTTGGGCGCCCTGGACCCCCTTTAAAGGGGGTATTGTTTAATGAATACCAGATTTAAACAAGCGAAATTATTTGTCTTGACATTGAAAATGAACCTTGTGCCTACCAACATTAAGACCCTTTTAAATTCGCCTCGAAATATCAAAAAACTTTAAACGTCGTGCTTCAGTAACAAGGCCGCAGCAATGGCCAAACTACTCAAAGCTGGCGGCTCCTTACCCAGGTCACGTATCACAACAGTCATATTTAAGAATGTACGCACAAACAACCTTCGGCCAACATTAGTAAATATACTGTTTCCCCCCATGACAGGGGATAATGTCATTATTATGCCAGGTATAACGAACAAGTATGTCACTCTTGGTCTGGGTGAAGTCGATCAGTGACTCGCAACCCGATTAGACCAAGGATACATTTCACATGCCCTGGACAGCGCCTTGAAACCTGAAAACAACACATAGGCCAGCTTGCTGCAAAACCCGAAAGGAGACAAGATTGGTTCGCATGTTCTGTGACGCTATTGTAGGGTCGGAAGTTATGTGCACAGCAGTCATATCTTTGACAATGGGCCTCAGTCACCATCCAGCCAAAATTAGACAAGAATAGCACAAAGTTTTCCGCAAGTGAGAACTTGATGAATAGCGGGTTAATACAAAGTACCTATTTGGTGATTTAAGCAAATGCAAAGGATTCTGCATGCCTGATTAGGCCAAACAAAAACTTTCCTGGGCGTGACGGCGAACATCAAAGTAGAACAACTAAACGTCTATGGTCAACTAACGTGGGCGATAAAGTGAAAGCGGACCATAACACAACAAACTCCCTTAATTCAGGGTTGTCAGTGACTACACCCAGTGTCCGAAAAAAATCTAAAGCTAAAACCGCGAGGGGAAACAGAGAAAGTTGAATGTATCGGGCGGAAACTAAACGACGACCAAATTCAGTGTCGTTGCGGGAAAATTATGGAGAAATAGTCCGCTGTCGGAAAGATAAATAGAACAAAGATAACGATTTTGCTGTTCACCGCGATGCTTCATCGGTGATTTCGGCAATCTCCCCTGCGTATTCCACGATTTGTTATTTTTTCTACGTTATATTGAAGCATTGCTATCCAAGATGAATCTCCATTACAGATTGCATCAAACGACATCCCTCCAGCAGTCATTCTGTCGCAGATATCCTTATACTGTTGCACGTTTTATTTAGTTTACCCTCGGTGACCGGAAGTGTCTCTGTGCAAAACGTCCGTTGTTTTCCCAGTTTTCAGATCGTCTCAGATAGAGAAACCTTTTATTTGCGGACTTATGAAGCGTGCCATAGGTATCCCAAATTCTGTGGAATGATAAAATGATAGCAAATGTATTATTAGACCGTGACCGCTTCAACGCCTGCCAGTATGGGTTACTTCATAGCAAGTCATGCTCCGCATGCGTGATTGATTCCTTAATATTAGCAACGAAAGCTGCCACCGACGGAAAGGCACTGATTGTGATTCACCAGGGTATGGCAAAGGCTTTTGGTGGTGCGTCTTTTTGTAAGGATTTTTAAACACTGGAAGCAACAGCATCACAAATCTGTTTCTGGCCCGGTGCCTCTCTTATTTTACTTCTAGATTACGGTTGATGAATTTAAATGGAATTCTACCCAAGCATTGTCCGAATACAATTGGGTTAATCACGAACCTTAACAGGTTCACCTCAACGACATCTCTCAAATCATCAGGCCTGACACTATTTTTCTGTTTGCGGATTGCACAAAAGTGTAGGTGCGTTTCACCCCCTGATCTCAAGCCTACCGTAAACAGCAAAAAGCATTTTCTCTTGCGTCATGTTGAACAACTTGGTTGATGAAATTTCCTAAAGGAATTTTCTAAATTAACGACGAAGTCACTTCTTACCTTCGCCCAGTCTCAGAGTTGTGGTTGTATTACTCCAGCATGTTCAAGTTCTCAGAGCATAGCCCAATTGAAGTTGCAAAGGATAAAAGACTAATCGGGCTTAAGTGGTCAGCTTTTCACTGGCCGTCGCTTCCAGAGAGTGGCCGCTGGATTCCCCGCAATGTTTGTGTTCAATTCGCTATTTTGGTGCCCATTTTGTAGACCAAGGATGATTGCAATACCTCTAAGTCCCACTGCTGATTTAGCCACCCTTGAATGTAACTTCTTTGAACTGTACTTTTCTGCGGGTCGAACATCTTCGTTGAACGTGTAATGACTAAGGCCAGCTGAAGAACTCCGCGTTTAATTCTCGGGTGCAGAGACACTCCAGTCCTTTTGCCAAAGCGAGTCCTGCTAGACAGAGGGAAAATGAAAAAGTACAGCCTCAGAAAAAGACAGCACGAGATGCTCGCATGCTTTCCAAAATGAAAACGCATGATTTGTCTCGCTATTCACCGAAATTCACCGAAAGAAACGATATTGCTCCTATCAAAACAATAATAAATTCCACCAGACCTGACCTGGAGGCGCATCCGCAAGCCATTCGTTAACGTGCTGGTCACTAGGATCATCTTCATTGCCAAAAATTCGAGGTGGTTGTTCTTGGCCTTGATACCTCTTGGGTCCTGCGCCTGTTATCAAGTCATGATCAGACTGGATCGAATACCAATGCCCTTTTTCATTTCTAGGTCTCGGAGCCCAATGCAAGAAACAGCCTTTCCAAACGTACCATTTTGGTCATTGCACAATTTGCTGTGCCCAAAATGGATCACATCACAACTAAGTCTAACTTACATCATCATGAACTTCCATCCACTCAACACCGTCACCAACATTTGCACCAACTAGTGTCATGCTACTCCAATAAGCAATTCCGTACACAAGCTATCGCCTTTCACACTGTGTCTAACCAGTCGATGTATCACACTAACATCATCGTGCAAAAGCAAGCCAGGGTGGCTTGTAACAAATGGCCAAGGGAACATCATCTTAAAGGCATCTTTCGTATCGGAATTCGGAAGATCACCACTGCACAGATGACTGTGCTATGGAACTACTGGCAAAGACTGTCGGTTCTTTAAGGATAATCAAAGAGGACCGCCTTAGAGAAAAACGACTTTAATTGCATCGACGGGCAGTAGCCTGGTGCAGAAGGCGAAAATGTTGACGCTGGTGGTGGAGAACGTTTGGCCAAAAAATACTGTTGGCCCTGCATGCGGCAGGGGCGTGATGACAGCATGACTTTAAATTTCAGAAGAAATGCCACAATTACACCAACAGCATTCACGGTGGGTGATGTGCCTTGTGAGGTGAGTTCAGCGCCCGAGTGCAAATGGGTGACACAACTGCAACCTGCAACTACGTGCGGAGTTCATGGGCAACGGCAACTCACAATGCAAAGAGGTCCAGGAAGAACACCGAACGAGACAAATAGAATAATATGTAAATTCTATTGTGTAAACAATGTCAACGCCGTTGATGGGACATGCAATCCGCGAGATCAGTGTGTTTTGCGGTCTCGTCCGTTTAAAACAGCATCGTAATGTTTTTATTGTCACGCTTAGAACGCAGGCCGATATTTGCCTGTCTGTTCGTCCTCCAGGGTTTGTGGAGCATCTGAAAGGCAGTGAATGGATGGGATAAAAGTAGTGGAGATTGACTCAGGTCCTAGAGGGAAACTGCGGTATCCGACCTAAATGCAACTTCCAGGTGAACCTGGTGGGCTAGTAAGGCAGGCAAACAGATGAGTGCATTTTTCTTCCACTTAGAGCCAACTATGCCACCTAACATGGAATAACTCCTCACTCATAGAACAGAGAAATTAGTGAGCCTTAAGCAAGCTTCTCCACTCAACTTTACTTAACATACCTCATACTGCGCCGTCTGATTCCCTTCAAAGCCACCTAGTAATTACAGCGAGGCTCTGCAAAACTACTGAAATCACGTCGTTCGATTATCGCAAAGCCGCCCGCTATACTGCTGGCAGGTGACATCGGAAAATATCGGTCATAACCTAGGGCAGTCCCGTTCTCGGTCCCGAAACTCAACCATGCACCTAGGCCCTGTTAAATATCCAATGGACCCCGGACCACGGATCACATCGCTCTCCTAAACCTCAGCTAAAACTGCGGGACCGGCCTCACACAAAATCTCTCACTAACATCTACGGATTCCTCGACCAAGCTGTCGGGTGCACAAACAGCAAGCGAAGCAAAATATGCTTCTTTGATAACCGCCAAATCACGCAAACAGCTTTTATTACTGTGTGTCAACTCGTCCATTTAGAGACTCGAAATCGCAATGATTGGTAATTTATGTCTCCAAAACTGCGAAAACTAACACCATGTGCGTGTCCATAAGCTATATATCTTTGTCATTCATGTTAATAAAAACTAAGTGGCTTTTCTCCACATCGTCAGCGTCCACTTTTATCTTCCTTTACTCGGTCTGTCTCCAAGTCACGAACCTGGCCTACGGGATGATAATGATTTCTCATCGCAACAAGCTTTTAATCGGTAATTGTCCTTGTTCGATTTCACTTGTTTATGATTTCTCCCTTTTACACCAAATCGTCACCTCTCGGTATGCTTGACAGTTGGAACAATCTCATGGAGCGTTGAAACCGTAGTGAATGGTGTCGGACAATCCCGGTCGTTTAATTCAACCGTGGGATCGCCTCCGCAATTTCTAGTTTGTCTCCTGTTAGGTAGATTCCACATATAATTCTAACCGTGAATTGTTTTCAGTAAAACTCCTCTTATGCACCAGACATGGAGTTGCAAGTTTGTAGCTCCAAATTACTGCTCTTGGGTGCGCCCAAACAAACGGTGCCTTTCCATTTTTTACCCTTTTTGATATGATGCCGTTTTGCTTGGTTTTTCGTAAAAACCTGTGGTCTTTGCTCAACCTTATGCACAGTGGAGTCATGTTTCCATTCTCCATTCATTCCGGCTATATGCTTCAATATTTGTCCCAACTTTTCAAGCGCGCTTGGCCGCCATTGTGATCGTGCCCCGGCCTTTGCTTCTGGTTATAAGAGAAAGATGCATAATATAAATATTACCACCTCAAGAATAGCCTCCAATTTGTAAGGGATTAATGCAAGGCTTTCTGATTACGACGCACTCTATCCAATTACACGGTTCTATTCATTTATCTTCCGCAAATTCGGCAGCAACCAGTCATCAACTATTCACGCCTGGCTGATAAAAATGACTCTCAAGCCGCGCATTATTAGTGCAGACGGGTGAGCAAAATCTTATTGGAATGCATGTTTTGAATGAGTTGGAGGGAGCAAACTAAATTGCGACAGTTATCGTGACTTTTCATGCCAAACTGGGGCTCTTTATCACACGTGGAGAATGACTAAATGGGATCGTTGCCTTATCCGTCTCGCCCACGTTCTACTTCCCATGGTGCGACCTGTAAAGTTAAAAACGTTTGAAAATCTCGACATACCGACCGAAATATTTATCCGACTGAAGGGCTTAAAAAATAAGACTCTCTCCGCAGACCACCTTTGCGTCGCCGATGTTGGCCTCATACCTTCTTTGTGCACAGTCGTCTCATAACTGGACATATGGGTCGGGTTGTGGTATGGCTAAGCTGTGCTGTGTCTTTCTCGCCAACACCCAGGGTGTAGGATGATGCAAACCAACCCTGAGGGGTTTTTCTGGTCAACGCAACCTTTTCCGTTAGCTAGAACGGATCTCAGAACCACGGTCGGTATGTGGAGGATTGTGATGCCTAGCGAAAGTGGGGTACTTTCAAACGTTTCCGATATACCTGCTGCACACGAAAGTACGACGATCGGGCGCCTACGGCTTGTGGGGTTTAGAAAGTCCATGTGTCCTAGGGGCAGACCCTTTTGCAAGCTTTATTTTCATGATTTTTCATATTGGCTTCTTGATCTTGGTTCTAAGTTCTGTTATCGACCTTAAAACACTGAATTGGAGGAATCATTCCTACCTAGTAACATTTGTTTCTTCTCTTGGTACCCGGTGTTGCCGAGTGCTGCTACCTCGTTATCCTTGTCTACCGGAAGCATGAGTATTTCGCGCTTTGGCTGCTTTAACATACCTGATTACGTTATAGGGTGGGTGGATATCTTCATCCAGGATGCGTGAGTTGTTGACAGGTTTTTGCTCGTTTCCCTCGAGCACCTCTTTCGCTGGTTCAAATAAAGGTCGAATCTTATCGAAAGCGAACAAATTCCCAAACAATGTGATGTAATCAAGTTAGGTTACAAACATAGTAAGTGGATGGGGCATGTAAGTTGCCAGATTTGCTGTTTTCAATGGACACACGCGGTTATTGAACGAACATGGAGAGGACCTTAGAAGTGATTCTTCAAAGCCGCTGCGTCCAGCTTTCACCAGTGATCGGCGGAACAGTTTCCACTTAATCTGCAGGGCCTATCTTAAGAGGTAGGAAATTTGGGACATTAAATTTACACGTTGAGGCAATGGCAGCATGCGGGGATACTCCGAATATTTAAAGAAATTTCGGGAATGCTGGTTCTGGAGCATAGTGGTTTTTTCAGACATGTAAAAATCATGTGAGTTTATGATGCCAGCATGGTTTTAGTAGTATTTCCCACCAGTGGATGGTGGGGCTAAAAAGCAAAATAATATTGTTCAATATCCACCAGGCTGTGATCCCTGCAGTGGCTGGTCCCCAAATTGCAAACGTTTTATCTATCTCTCGGGATTCGGATTATGCGCGATTTCTGTTGCCCATTTTTCAGCGATTTAAATTGTCACATAATCGCTTTCGCTTTATTGCATTCGGGCGGCCAGTTTCATTTAATGGATGTCGCACATCGAGATGAAGTAAAGCCATTCCCGTCACTAATAAGCGTGAAATACACGCAACACAGAAATTGGTGCAAAGTGCAATAGCGTATGGCATTTGTCGTCGTTTAAAACGAGGTCACAAAGTGACATTTTCTGAGACCCTTAGGGTAAAATTGCAGGAATAAACCACTGGAAGTACTTGAAGAGGAATATGATTCGTGCTCGTCAAAACGAGGAATATGAATTAGTGTACCAGAACTCACACCAAGGAGAGCTGCTTCGATATGGCAAATAAGAAGGACTGCAGGGCTGTTAGAGAAACGAGAAGGCACTGAGCCAGCGCGTTCTGAAATGTTGCTATTTTTTCCCGGGTTTCATTTGCTTTATATAGGCGTCCGCTAGCTGAAAGTCTCGTGCGCTGCTCACATATGTTGCACAAATTTTTCTGAATTTAATTTTACTCCTTGCCGGCATATTTTTGTAGTTCTCTATTTCCACTTTGAGAATTATTTCAACCCTTTTCCTGAAAGTTAGCGTTGTAACCATTTACTCACAATCACCAACCCATCAACTTTCTCTAGAGCGGACCCAACTAAGTCGCCTTCCCATTCGCTCCCTGAAAGACCGTGAAACCGTTACGCCCTAAAACGCCCACTTCTGGATAAAAACACTAAAATCGCCAACGACCCCTACTTCAAAATGCAAAAAGACGTCTGCAGACGACACAAGCGGACTGGCGGAAACTTGCAGCGCATAACCTGTCCATAGGATTCGAAACTGATCACAACAATCCTTCCAGTCTTAGCTTCAGATCCACCCGATACTTTGCATAATTGCCATCGAGGGGATACCGCAGACGCCAAACACGTCTACGAAGCCACAGAGTGCACCCATCATTAGGCAACTCGGCAAATCAGGCGAAGTAGCTGTAAATAATTTACTGAATAAGCCTACCAGTCCTGAACCGCAGGTCTAACCATAATTGTAGCACATACGCGATCCTCCAGGTTACCTGATACATGGGCTTACCAGTCCCCATCTGCCCCACAATTACCTGCAAACTGGTAAATACTTGGCTTAAGCCCCGTTCACCAGCCGCCTTACAAATATAGCGTCAGTCACATTCCTGTTCCGCTACATCTAACCCTGCCACCAACTCAACCGGTTCCACCGGACACATGGTGGAAGAAAATTCACTACTAACCTCATATTCTTATGGACTGTACGAAAACTTGCTGGCATTTCCCGCCCGCCGATGTCTTTAAATCTAAAAAGGTCCCCTAATCTGCAGCACAAAGCCATTTTTATTGACTCCTCCTTTCCCTGACCTACTTCCCACTTCTCCCGCATGCCTTCATCTGGCTCTTCATATACGTAACCCAAACTATTTTCTGTTTTATTCGCTTTACCCCACCAACCCCAGTGGCATGAGCTTGTCCGCCTCTCCAGTCTTCATTATTGTCACTGTTGTCCATAGCGGCAAAGTGCTGTGGGAAAGAATGGAAGGATGACTTGCCCCATTACCCTGGCCCATCAATTAACCACCCACTAGCAGTCCTGATGAGCTCTTCTGGCCAATCATCTAAAACTCACTTGGAATCACTAATCAGCCCAAGGCCGACGCCCTCACACCCTGCCTCCGCACTGTCCAATCGAAGTTTGCTAACTTCAGATCTACTTGTATCGACCGAGCATGAAAAAGACAGGTTACGAAGCAACAGTTCCCCAGAAATCTCTTTCCAGATGTTCCATGCTTTGTCTGTGCATTATTCTATACATGGGACACCCAAAAATATAGAAGGTCAAAATTGAGAAAGGGAGAAATGGACTAAAATGACCGTAAATGGAAATGATTGACCTTCTCACAGTTCCATTTCAGCGAGAAAATGCATAATCATTTTTGTCTCGTCTTCTGATGTCACCATCGGTAATTTTCTTGTGTATCCTACTGCGTGTATTCTTGTGCTCATAGGTCTTGAGCCACACTCAGGAAGAGCCTCGAGGTCTAGTGCGGAGGGGGTTGACTCATCCATGTCGGAGAACCAATGCCAACTACATTGATTTGAGATCTCATGATGAATACCTTCCAAGATGCCGTATGGCTCGGAGCTCAGACTGGCAAAGAAGGCCACCCGGCTGGATGCGTCTCTAGCCTCCCGGTTCTCCATAGAATAGCTTTATTCTGACGGCAGAACTGCTAAATACTGCTTATGACCTACCAGGTTCCAAGCTGGTCGCTGGAGATTTCAGTTTGCCTTGCGACGGTTGATTAACGCTCTCCGCTGCAAATTTCTTGCCCCATTTCCTTCAAAACGCTTGCCAGGGCCGTTAGACGTAGCGCGTAACTGACCAACCAAGGAGCTCTAACGTTCTTGACTTGATATTTGCTTTAGACTTACCGCACGTCCAGGCATCTGTTAGGGCTAGTTTACGCGGATGTGCTCATCTACGTGTTAGCTCTTCATGCACACCGCCCAACTGAATGGCTTCCCGCCACCAAACTCAAGACCGCGTTTAAATCTGGTTTGAACATTTTATCTACTCTAGTTCGTAGCACCAGTTGGGACTCTTTTTCTATCGCCAGAAGTGCAGTTGGCCGATAACAAACCACGCAAAATCCCCGGTGGCGCTACTTCCTCCCATATCCCCAACATGCTTCTCAAAAGAAGTTATTAAGACCGGATACGCCGCAGGCCCGTAAAACCTCCAGCAAGATTTCCTCAATACCAAAGAATTTCCGTTACTTCTGTCCATAATTCGTCTTTTTAGAACTCAGGAAACGGTACTGGACTACATAAACAAAAAAAACCAACATCCACCAGCTTTAGACCGGCCTAACCCAACAAAATTGCCTAGACTGGGAAAGACCTCCTCCATGTCCCCAGGCGCTGCGAATGCCGTTCGTCATTCAAAGCAACCTTTATTTAAACAGAATATACGAGACTGCAGATGTATTCGGTGGTTTCTTCGCATCTGATCCGGTGAATTATGACAATTATGCTAATCTATACCGACCCCGCTTGACTACAGTCATACGTGACAATCGCATTTCTCCTGAAGGAAGTGGCCCAGTTTTTGGTGAAAACCGAAATTTGTTACCACCTTGGAAATGATTTAGAACCTCCAGCTATCTTCTTGCTTATCGAAGCCGATACCTAAATTTTGTTTGGAGGTCTTCTTATTTTGTCCGCTGTGTGCTGCAACATCTCGTTAGAGTGGAGAACCACTTCGATTATCCCCATTCAAAAAATAGCACATGCAGTGATCCCGCAAATTACCGCCAGATTAACAATAACACTACACTCTCTAGAATGATGAAACTTATTATTAGAGATAATCCTGTCGCTCACATTCCGGAATATGAACTTATTAACACTGGAAAACACTGGTTTATGCAAGAGAAATCTTGCGCCACTTGCAATTCTGACTACTAGAAGGCCAAGTAACAACTGAAGGTCAGTTATAGCAACTTTTAGACTTAAGGAAGGCTCCTGATCGAGTGTTCTACCCCAGATTCCTAAATAAAATGGAATTCTATGGCAATGTTGGTACAATTTTATCGAGAACTCCATCATACCTTTCATTTCGAAATGGATGGTTTCACATCAAAATCTAGGTTAGTGACCGGTGGTGTAATGCAAAGCAGCGTTCTACGCCCACCGTTCAACGGTCTTCGACGTTATGCTTAAAAGTTTCGCTTTTTCTCCGTTGATGACATCAAAGCTATCTACTCGTTTCCTTTGAAGTCTCACCATCCATCGTCATTAACATAACCAGAGTTTTTTACTCAGTGCCTGGGAAAGCGACTCGCTCATGGAATTCTCCACCAGGACGGTCAGCATAATGGGACATAATTGAGCTAAAACACAGAAGGGTTCAAACAGTAACCAAATGATCCCCATTAACGGTCAAGTTCGTGACTTGGGACTAAATTATTCTTGCGCATTAAACTTCTCGAAACCTTCCCTTACACAAGTTGCAGAAGCAAACAAGTTGAAGAAGCTGATAAACAGAACTGAAAACAGACCGACCACGATGCACTCCTTTGGAACCAAAGTCAGACTAGTTGTGGAACATTACTGTCAGGGCTGCTTTAACATGAGACGGTGCGACATGGTGGTAATCAAAAACTTCTAGTTTGCCTTTAATAAACGGTTAACTAGCTTCTCCTATAACCTGAACTGTATGGAATGCAGCGAGTCACTGCGGCCCACAAACAAAATCAAACCTGATACTCTTCAGTGGTGTTATTACATTCGACGTCTGCTCTTCAGCACCTCGTGTAAGGAACACATTCTTATAATCCCCTCGAAACGCGAAGTTCATTATTATTTGCCCGCTGCCAGTGAAAGCTTCCAGAGCATCTTTTCTGTTTCCAAAAACGGTTCCTTTCGCTCAGTACCTAGCTTTCGCTTGTGAGCAAAGGGGCGCTCACTCAAATCCCAATCTCTCCAGCACCTCAGACAACTCCAACGTGGTCGGTAAAATGGTGCGCTGACCCCCTCGGCCATTGTCTTTCGATTTTTTCAAACTATCCCCGTCATTTCTTAATCTTTGCCGTGGCGTCCCTCCAAAGAAATAACTTTTGCTGGGTGTTTTTTACCTTTATTGTGATAAATCAAAGCTAATCGCTTTGGAGGAGTTTCAGCCGACATCTTGAACACTTTGTCTCCCTCCTCGTCGAAATCTGCCCATCGTTCATCGTCAATTCCTGTGAATTTACTTTTGCTCCCATAAAACGTCATGCGATTTATCATAGCTTCCTTTCACCCACTGCTGACAAATTTCACCTACAGTATCTTCTGTTCCTTACAACTTCTGGGGTTCCTAATGCTTGATATCTTAGTTTCTACCCTATACACCATGGTTCATTTATCATGGATATGGTAAGACCCTAGTGAATCTTCCTCCTACCTCCTTCGGTAATTATACCCATTGCCGCCGTTTACTGTCTGTCTACCTAGATATGGGTTCCACAATTAGTTTCGTTTTGCTCGCCTGCTTAGAAGACTTACATCGTAGATCGACCTGTCCCAAAATCCACATTCACCAAACACAACCGGCATTTTTGATACCGCACGCCACCAGCCATATGCCTTGGCGATGTAGCGCACAAAATCACGCGTCCCCTTAATTCACTTCCCGAAAAATTGATCCCGTACTAGTACGCAAGCTGAAGAACAACAGGAACGCCGCTTATTCCTGTCATTTCCAGAACCGTTCAATTCTGCTTAGGCTTTAAAAAAGTATTAAGCACTGACTACAGCGATCTCAACAGGCCCGAGATTATCCAATCCTGGAAACCTAATGTCCGGGTTGTCCTACCTACAACATATCCATCTTCCTTCCTTCATCTCTCGCATGTTACTGCGATGGTATAAGGCGCAGTTAGATTCACGGATTTTATGAGCGCTAGGCGGGCGGGCAGTCCAGCTGCAGATATGTGCAGGCGCAGCGAGATTGGTTGATCACCCTCCTGTGTTCATCCCTTGCAGGCGTATTTCAGGTTGGGTAACAGGCATTCCATCGGCCCCATCCGTCATCACTGGTTTGGTTAAAGGTCATCTCTTCCCAATGTTGCATGCGCCTTCTGTACTGGCCTCCCCTTGCTCTCAGTTTATTTTATCCTAACTTTCATAGTAGAACTCAGGTTCGACAATGTTTACTGGCACCCGACATGAACTTAAGTTCTGTGTGTATGTCATTGTTCTCCTCTTCAAGGCCAGATTGTCGGTAATGAGAGTAGAAGAAAAATATGTATTGAATGCTCCCCCGTTGTCTACCAGGGGCTCTGTGCGTAAGGTGTTGAATATGATAAAGTTCGGAACGGTCAAGGATTGAGGATTCGAAGGACCTCTGACAGTGTAGTAAGTCTTCCCAACCGGGTTAGAAGATCCAACAGTTGACATTTCCTGCCATTTGACCTTGAGGTTAGAAATCCTTGTTGCATTAACAGCTGGAAGTTTCCTGTGTTGTTGAAGATTTTGTGAGCCTTTAAAGGGTTGATCTAGAGCTGAAATGGATTACTAGGCTTTTTGGGTTTATGCTGAGTGATCGTGGTGGACAAACGATTAAAAGTAAAAAGAAGTTTCGCCTAAAGGCCGTCTGCCGCATTCTATGGGTCAGGAGATAAAAAGAAACTGGGTTCGCAGAGCATCAGGGATCTCGTCCCAACGCGTCGACATATAGGAAGAGACAGTATGGTGGGTACACATGAGAGAGGAAGGTTTGGTTCGGACAGAGAAGCTACACGTAACCATCTCGTGGCCACTCCCAGGGAAGGGTTCAATACTGAAACCTTAAAATTGGGGATGCTAAGCCTAAAAACTAGGTCCAATATATTATGAAACCTTGTGGACGTGGTCACATGCTGAGCCCATCCTTCAGCGTACTTTTCAAGAATAAAGTCCAGTAGGGTTTGTTGGGTGAATAAAGAGGACCAACAAATTTGAGGAGCACTGAAGTTAGCTGCAATTATCTTACGTTGGGAACGGAGACCAGAAAGATGAAAAGGCTTGGGCGAGACGAGAGGCATCAGAATTATCTGAGATTTGTGGTCAGTGCTTACATCCTATGTGGATTGCCAGCTCTGGTAATTGCATGTGAATTCAAATCTTGTCAGGAATATAATCCATCAGCGAATGTTGGAGAACGGAAGCTGTGTGACAGAATTACATAGGCTAGGCAGCCACCCCATCTGCGGGTTGATCGGTCTGTTTGGTACCGACTGTAACCTGCCAAAGAAAAGGAAGTGAAGTTGTGATCGGTTAACCGAGTTTATGTTAACAAGATAATGTTTTTGGCCACCAGCAGTCTTAGCTCCTTCGTTTTGTGAGTTAGATGTTGGGAGTTCAGGACTATTAAAGAACATTCACGGGAGCATTTAATTCCATATGATATCCAAGAGGCGGACTCTGCAAGGGCTAAACAGTCAAAAGGTATACCAGGGGTTTGGACAATGAATAGACGCAGTGCGGGAATAAATCTAGTCGAATCAAGTATACTTGCCGGCGAGGTACTGACCATATTAAGGGATTTGCGGACTGGAGCGCAAGGTGATAAAAGCTTGTAAGTCGAAGAACAGAGTTGCAGAGTACTTCGGTATGGGGGATGTGGTAGCAGTATGAGTGGGAAAGTGTTAGGTGGTGGATTGGCGACAGTATCACGGCGGGACTAGCAATCTAGGAGGATGGTGAGGGTTCTTTGAAAGTGCCGGCGAAAAAGCCGGTTATCAGGTGTGTGCACGTGTTTGTAGGAGTAGAAGTTACTTTTGGAACCCGCAGGAGTGAGGAAAGCGGTGTTGGATAGGCGGGCAATTGGGGTAAGTGATGAACGACAGTGAGTTGAGAAAGGGGTCTCAAGATAGATTGTGGATCAGGGAGAAATACAGGTGTCTAAAGCATACCAGATAGGCTGGAGAGCAGATAGTTAAATAGTGCATTTGTTATAATAAAGGTAGTTAGGATGAATGTTTGGAGACAGGAATAGCAAATTGGCATTGAAGTGACGGGAATGTGTCTAACTACGGCCTCCTAGTAGGTGAATCAACGTGGGGTGACAAGTGGCATGCTCTGAATATGGAGGGGCTTTGTATCACACTGGAAGCAACTAACTGCGTTCTCGAGTAACGGTGGACGCACCGGAACAGTGGGTCAATCACTTTGTGATTGTAAGCGGCGTCTAGTTGGCCGTCGTGCGTCGTAGTCCCCCGACTTGGCAAAGCTCTGTCGAGATAGCTTACTGGAGTTGAACGTGCTGAAGGTGCCAGGCGGTCGAGATGCACAGGCGGGTTGGCTTACTGAATTAGGAGAGTGGATATTGATGTTTGGCTTTGTGTGGTTAAATGGATAGTTTACTGGTATGCATTTGCCTCGAGATTCAACCAATTTAGGTTGGCTGCCGTTCAGTTATTGGACAAATGATCAGGGACGTGCTTGAAGGCATATATCCACAATGTCCTCCTTCATATCTTCCTCTTGATTTCGGGTCCGACGCCTATCTGGAATCCTCCATAAACATTGAATCTTGTACGATTCAATAATGATTCAGGTAGACCATGCTAACCCAGCCCGTGAACTGAACACACGTGTGTTTATGTGACTGAGGCCTTTTTGATTTCACTCCTATCCCCCGTTTCCATCATTGTGGCTCGTCCAGTTTCACGCCCGTCTAATTTAACGCAGTATTCTCGGCCTGATAATGTCACTTCGGGTCAGTTATCCACGCCTTTAAGGTTATGTCCGAATATTATAACCTCTGAAGGCGTTAGTAACATTCGGAAAACTCTATTTCCTTTGCCTGAAGTCATGGATTTCCCGCAGTATCAGAAATACCTTCTACAGCATTCACTGTGTAGCTCTTAGACAAACGTGCACAGCAGATGCTTCTTCTTGCGAAGGCGGTTTATCATGTTCTATGAAGTCACAAACACTACCATCGAGTCGTTTCTCCCTCTACCTTTTCTACGTGTACACGTCTGTTTTACACTGACCGCATTGCAGTGATGAATGAAATAATCGACAAATAAATGTGCAAAAACCTCATCAACCATTCAAAGTACGTCTAGTGAAGCGGATATCGCCTGATTTTGTCACAAGTGATAATTCGAGCACTAAAGTTCTTCACGGGGTTACTCCCATATAGGTGGCTCTGGGCAATATTCGCGCCGTAGCCATCAGGAAGGATATTGACCAAGAAAGAAAAGATATCATTCTCAAAAATCACGTTCAATCAATGAAAGGTATCGCGCTATGGGTATCTCAAATTCTCATCATCTTGGAGAGTGGAAATAACCCTCTTCGTCAACATTTCGAAATAGAACTTCGCTGTTCAGATTCTATGCCACAGAACCACGCAAACGCGTTACTGCCGCTAAAAGTGCTGTAGTGTTTGGCTTTTCACGTCGTCTGCCATTCGAAAGGGTTAAACTTTGCATATTATATGCAAGATATATGCAGATCCACTGGCGTTATTTTATCAGGATGCAGAAAAATCGCAGCCCTAAGAATATCTTTTTCTTCCTTGATTTAGTGAGGAGCCGGCAGTCAGACAGCTTATCAGCAGATTTGTGGTAATTGCCCAAGTTACTCAACTCAATAATGTTTAAATGTTTTCGGAAATTTCATCGTAAATAGAAACGAATCGAAACTCGAGAATCGAACCAGCAACAACTGTTTGTGAGCATTCCAATGAACCCTCTAACCCTCCACCTCGGAGTGCTTTGGATAATTTTCCCTCACCGGAGCCTAGAACTCCAACAACACATGAAGCAGCGATCGACTAGGGAGCATCCAGTTGCCAGCAACTCACGTCTCCTCCAACTGACGCTACCACTAAAGGTAAAGGGGGAGGACAATGAAAGTGATGACTTCCGCATCATCATATGAATGACCTAAGCGAATCCACTAACTACAATACTGGAACAGTGAACGAGACTCCCAACCCAGTGCCCCAACTTTAGGTATCAGATTCGCGGAGCATAGCCACAAACCTCCTGATGCGGGCTACTCCCAACCCGCGCAATACTCTGGCTTCCCTTCATGCTTCTCCAATGGCAGCCCCTACCTGATTCACAGAAAGTTCTTTTCATATGACTCTCATGTTTACCCTTCCAAAGCTGCAGGCCACCTACTCCTCAACCCTACGAGCACGCAATCCATCTGGAGTTTATCCAACCCTCTTCGAATTCCTGGAAGTGGAGTTTTGAGCCGTTTTTAGAGACATATGTATACCAAAATGCCCCAGCTACATTTAAAAACTGCTAACGTTATCTCCGTCAGGGCAGCTGCTGTTTCCAAAATGGTTTTCGCTTCGGTAAACAGCGAAACTGGTTATTCAGAAAAGGGCAAGTTTCACCAATCTGCCGCTAAAATACCTAGAGAGAATGTTCTTGTGCCTCCAACCTAGCCGATTCTAGATTAGCAATTTAATACCAGACTTTACCAGACCAAAGTCCACCACCTCAGCCTCTTCTTAAATGCCTCATCTAACTACCATCCCCATGGGCCGCCCACTGTTAACTGTGGCCCCGCTCTTTACGCTTTAACCATTATTGAAAAAATGACAACTATTACCCTTTTCCTATCATTTGTAATACCTTCATAAACTCACCAATCACAAGACCGCTGTCCCTTTTGAGTATCCAGTCGTCTTCTTTGGCTCAACGAGAACTTGCTCCACCTAATCCACACAATTTCTCCCCCAACGCCAATAAAATTCCACCCATCCGCATACCTCATCGTTCTCCTCCGCCACTCACAACTACTTTCCACCTTTAAATAATCCACTTTATCTTGAGGAATGCCTCCACCGGCCCAGTCCATTTAGGGTTTGCACTGCCGCCCCTTTCTGAGGTTATAACGACTTTCACTGCTACCACCACTACTGCTATTACTACTACTACTACTACTACTATCACCACCACAGGAATCTACCTCCCTGGGATAAGTTTTTATTAAATGAGGCATGTGTCCTTCGGCCGGTTCTCTCCGAGGTTGGCGATATAGTAATACTCCTAAGAACGGGGTCAACCGTGTTGCATTAAGAAGCCACAGACTTTCAACACTGCTGCACATCACTCATCAGGACTACTCGTTTCCATCTCAGCCGTAACACTTACTAGGGCTCCATCGATAACCCACAGTCCTTGGCAGTTTCGGCCTGTCACTATTCAAGCTGCTACTGGTAATAAGTTACTTGTGTTCTTCGCGATGCATCCTTTCCCTTCATTGTCTGTTCAAGAGTCGCAAGACCCGCTGTCACCATGGTTACGGCAACATGTTTCCGGATTCCACCTAAATTATTAACAGTGCTGCTGAAATTAATTCCAAAATATGTACCTCGTCACCCACAATCTTTCGAAAATAGCCTCCGGCCACTTGCCATGCTTCTATATAGACGTTAAACCTCGAGCAGTTATAAGCATTAGTCTTATTGCGTTGGCAATTCCGTAGCTCTTACTCCAAATTGTCCTGTGATTAGATTGCGCTGTTAAGGTTTCAAACAGAAAGCCGCGTTGATCTGCCTCCAATTTTACGTGAATTTCATTTTGCGCTCCAAGCATTCGTCTTGCAGCTGAGAAATGTCACATAAACAAGGAATACACCGTTGTCATCATCAGGCCCACCTGAGCCATGGCGTGTGACCCATGTCCCAGTGCAGTTGTGGTACCATTCGATGGCCGATGCGGTTGATGAACACAGGGTGACCCCACATGAGACCGCAGTAGGTAGTGTTGTGAGGTGGTTGATCAGACAGCAGGGCCCCCAAATTCCCGTGACTCAGAAAAAACGAAATAATAAAGTGAATTGAATTGACAAAACGCCTGGTTGAGATAATCGTTGAGCGTAAATACCGCCAAACACGAGAGAAACAGTTTCATATTGTTTTTTGCTCGCAAACTTTCTTTAAAAGTTAATTTTTGGTCCCCAACAGAGCGAAAGGTCCCTAAGGTGACGCAGCGATTGACTTGCATTGTTTACCATTTTACGCACAGTAGTGGAAATGACAAATGACGTTGTGCGCAAAGGCGTACAACAAGCTATTTGTATTGCCTTGTTTTCAATCATTTTAATGGTTACTTGCCCTTAGTTCGCTATATGGCCAGCCTTGGAAGGTATCCTCCGAGGTAGCTAACCAATTCCCCCACTTTTATCACGATAAAGCCCATTGTGAAAGCGCACACAACCTTAGACGGTAATTTCTGATCTACTGGCAATCACAATTCTGATCATTATGGTTACGTGCTGATTTCGTTTCACCAACACACCGGCCTCAAACCAAACAAGCTATTGGGCCTCATCCGTGACCTCTAGACCCTACCGGATATTCAAAATTTGTCATTACCTCTCACTACAGCCAGCTCTGTCATCATGACTTAAGTAACATCTGCAGCACTTCATCCAGCGAGCACTGTAGCTCTATGCTCCCCAAAACGAGCCCATTCGCCAAGTGTTATTCTGCAGAACTACTTTTGCCGCGAACAGTTCACTTCAGAACCACACAGCAATTAACACATGGCGTCGCAAAATTTCTGCCTCCCGTCTAAACAAATTCAACCATTGCTTTCATCTTTTGTCTACTCTTCTTAACTGCTGGCGGAAACATATTCCAGGATTTTCTTTTCCCTCCGTCTACCCTTTCCGGATCTGCCATCCGTTCGATGCCTGGAATCTTAATACCTGCTCACCGCCAGATTCTTGTAAATGTAATACGGGCAAATGAAAAATGCCGCTGTCCACCATGGTACCCACCACGTTTTGCTGTAAGCACATTGTTCGACGGCAGCCGAGCCACCGCCCGTATACTACCGCCAACGGGCATCGCACAATATAAGTCGCAATGTGAAGCAGTCCAGATGCCCCACCCAGAACCACAGCGCATGCCTAGGTCCTGTAAAACAGATAATTGCCTGCGCAACGCATTACATCTTGCTTTGTTCAGTAATAGTCCCCCTTGCTTTACTCCCACTTTGATTTCTCTCCTTCACACCAACTTGTCACTTCTCGAGTATTTTGACCGTTGGAATTATCTCATAAGTCATCACTTATATCACGAACGCTGTTGGACCAACATCATCATTCAGTCCAATTGTTGAATTTCCTCTGCAATTTTTAGATACTCTCCTATGAATTCACTGCCGCATATAAGTCCAGTCCTGAAGAAAACACCCTTCGCTTCAGGCATCGAGTTTCATTAATTTTGCTTCAAGCCATTGCGCAATAATGCTCGTAGAGAGATTGGATTGTTGGTTTGCGTTACGCCGTGGTTCTAATGTCATAGCGGCTGCTTGCGCATGATAAACATGCTAAATACAGTAGACAGTATGTCCCATTCACTCCAAGCACGGCACAACGAGAAAAAAAATATGAAAGTACAATTTGTAGTCTTGTCACAAAAATATGTATGGACTTTTTGGTTGGATTTAAAGAAAATAGTGGAGTATTTCTTAAAAAAAGATGATGTGGACGAGAAGAACGACAACAATGAAACAGCTTATGCAAGGTCCACTTATTACTAATTGGCCGACCTAGAATAAAAGGGAAGAGCATATATTTGGTCTTGCTGACGCCTGCCGATCGGGAAGTGGTCGGCGTGCTTGGGGCTAGGGAAGGGAACGTACTACTGTGTATACTATAGGGCCAAAAACATCCAGGTGGCGGCTGATGGGGCTACGGATTCTTGATAATTGATGAGCACACATGGGTTGAAAGGCCCATCCGGGGTGAAAATCTTTTAAACACGTGAGTAAAATGAGCCAATATTCAGTGGGACAGGCAGTAAACAACTGCAGCAGACATAATTACGGGAGGAGGCAAAAGGGCCGAAAATGCACTTGGATATATCCACAACAGCTGAGAAATGGTTCACGGTTTATAGAGTCCATTCTAAGTGACAAAACAGTTGGTACCCCGGAAATCGTGCAAGACTGATGGTTTGTATTGCAAAATCTCCCAAGAACAAAAAAACGAAACGTGTGACAAATGGTTCGGGGAATTTTGGCGTCCGAGGAATAATAATTCCGAACTATTGGGAAACGACAAGGTGATTTTGGTGATGGGTGGGGAAGGGAGAAGTCAAGCTGTGACCTACGTTTGCCCCAAGAGATTCGCATAGATTTATTAACAAAGGGGCGATGTCGCCAAGTAAAATTTATCCGCGAAGGAAGATTCAGCGACTGGGAGTAGGAAATTAAGTTGGTAATTAACGTGAATGTCGATGATGGTCGAGTAGAGGTGAAGTAACATTTCGGGGGCGATTTTGGAGTTGGTTGGGAAGTGGGAAAGACGGAGCTGTACTGAAGGCAACATCAGTGAGTTTTAGCGGAACCATATATGGAATACTTGGAGGAGGGACTCCCTTGGAAAGACATAGGAGATGTGAGGTTCGGCGGAAGTGGAGCTGCATGTATGCAAATTATATGGTAACTTTAGACCCCGGCTTGAAATTAGGAGTGGGCGAAACCGAGTGGTTGGACTTATAGATGTTGATGAAATGGAGAGTGAAACTCATTGAAAGGGCATATACGACCTC
Source organism: Fasciolopsis buskii (assembly GCA_008360955.1). Classification (NCBI taxonomy): domain Eukaryota; kingdom Metazoa; phylum Platyhelminthes; class Trematoda; order Plagiorchiida; family Fasciolidae; genus Fasciolopsis; species Fasciolopsis buskii. The sequence continues at coordinate 113,248 of LUCM01002273.1, read as the reverse complement.
ATGGGAAAGGGGGTCAAAGGTGCCGGAAAGGGGAAGCGAAACTTTAATATGATTGTCCTATAGGAAAAAGACTACCGGGAAAATGTTATCGGCCCAGAGGAGGCATATTAAATGATAATAAGAAATTGCATATTCACCATGTAGTTGCTGATCGTACCTCTTTTATCTGGTGGTAAGTTCAAGGAAGTTTGATTTCCTTTTCTTCATGGAACCAACTTGTGCCACCGGCGTGTTTTCAGAACCCCCAATTTATTTCGTACTCTTGATCTTCGGATGAGTAGGAGTGATACAAATGTGTAAGGGATTGTGTAGTACGTTTTCTAACTTCCTTCTCAAAGGCGGTGGTTGGCGGCTATAAAATGGGCACCCTATAGAGCAGCTGTATGAATGCCTAACATCAAGGCAGATGACTCTGAGAGATTTTCTTTTTTCTAAAACGATATCAGCGAGTTCAGCAGTTTGAAGAGAGCAAGGATAGGAGGTTTGTTGTGTTTAACGAAATCACCGACAATATTGCGAAAGAGCTAGTGCAGACAGTCGTTTGAATAATGTGCGTCTGTCAAAATCATTATGCCGTTTGGTGGCGAGATAGAAAAGGAGACCACTTCGGATATGCACGATAGCTGTGTAAGAGGTAGAGATATGGGAAATGGGAAGTCGTCGGAAGCCAAATGTTTGCTCATTTGTGCAGGCACGCTATTCACTTCGGTGATAAAACTGCGGAGTTTCTCGTTTGGTCCCACAGGCCCAAAAATGAACTGTGGCCTCCTAAAACACTATTCAAACGGAAAGCCTGTGGACAGTTCTGGATTACTATGCTTTTTGATGTCGTCGGCTAAGTGAACGGGGCAGTGGAGATCGCATATAGTTTCATGTGTCCCGTAGGGCAATGCCATTTGCCGCAAAAACGGGTAGAACCTACTTGGTGGAGCTCTGGCATTCGAGAGGCAGTTGAGAGTGACAGAATATTTACGTCGAAATAAGAAAGGTAAATAACTTTTAATTCAGTCAGAAGCAAACCACGTTGACTCGGGAACTGCTTTTCAAAGTTCTGTGTCTCACATGCAAGGACAAACATGTGATAACCGCAAGGGATATAGCCTTGCCTTTCGCAAATCCTATCACCAATTTCACCAAAGGTGAACCTGCTCATGCAACCTCTCTTGTGCCTTTTGTCCTGGCTTTAATAAGTTTTCATGATGTCCAAGAGCATGGAGTCCAATTAAAATTCAGTACCCTGCCTGGTATCTAAAAGACCGAGATGATTCGGTATGGTGACACTGGCGCCTCTTACCTCAAAAGTGGCTATCCTTAGGGCTTTAAGAATTAGAGAGAAAGAATGTCATCTTGGCCTCTAAATGCCACCTCCGCTGAGTGCATTTACCACTGCCACGATGTCCGGGGCTATCTTCAGAGGACTTCCGCAGCAAACCCCGGAAATCTGTTGGATTTTTAATCTCCTGAGTCAGCAAAATAGCGAATACTCGAGGCAGCATTCAAAAGCAAGAGGTGTGCTGCGTATATCGTGGCTCCAAATTAGCGTGGATGGAACAATATCCTGATCAACAGCTAAGCCAGAAGCAATACTGCATGTACTTGGAACTAATATGCATACTCGTCAGTCACGATTCATAAAGGTTGCACACTACCGCTAAGAACCGAACTGCGGCCGGTGTAAACTAAACAAAGCAAGACAACAGGGAGACTAAAACGAAAGGAAAGCTGCCAAGTTGCAATTACAGCCCGTTATTTCATTTATAAAAGAGAAGTGCAGTCCATGATTTGGGTTCTCGTCGGTTAGGCGCCGCGGTTCTCACTGGTTTCTTGCTAAGTTTGGTCGGAGCAAACCTAGCCTGGACTTTACCAAGTTCGTCGCACGTGCGATCGATGCGAGAATAGAAACCGATGCGCAGGATTAGAGAAGGAAGCGCCTCAAAGGTGTGGCCTGACCAGAAAAGAGCAAACCTGGGGTGACAAAACAAATGAAACCAAAGAAATGCTATATAGTTGAAATGGAACGTCATAACTGATTTGAATTGAATTGGCTTCCCAAAAATGCTTTGGTCTTTTGCTGTCACTGCACAGTTTGCTTAGCAAATCCAGCATCATTCTGGGGTATCACGGACTACGGCCTTCAGCGGAGAGCCTGTCTTTTTATCGGAAAGTTGAAGACCATCTCTCAGTTTCATGGAGGCAACAAATAGAATTTTGCATGTATGTATCTATAAGATAGGGTTTTGTTGAACTCCAGTAAAAAAGCTACAACGGAATTAAAAGGGGGAGCACCAGTTGTGGCAGAATTGACAGGAGTTGAATAATCCAGATCGGTACAGTGACAATTCGTTCATATTCGGCCGGAAATTCGGGGCATATTGTGGATTGCCATCAAACCTAGCACTGGACCCATCCCGTCCGATAGGCCAATTTGACCTTACACACTGCCCAAAAGTTCCATTTTTCACATGCTGTTGGAATGTGCGAAACGGTCCATGTACACCAGGGACATGGTCAACCAAAATTTTAGGCATGTTTTGCACTACTTTGTATTCATTTGCGACATTGTAGGCGCCCTGGAAAATGACCGCGTAAAAGAGCCCCTATTATTATGAACAAAGACGGCCTTTCCGATTTTTACTTCAGCTGTTCTTTTGGATAATATTTAGCAGAACATTGAACTAAATGTATCAGTAATGTTACAGGAAGAAAGGGTGCACATCTTGTGGGCGCGTTTCTTTTTTCATCGGCAGCAGGTCGGGCTGCATCTGTAACAGGCTTTGATTAGATTCATCCATTAATCTGGTGAACGATCTGCAACGGCATGAAATTGGTTACGTCAATCGACGAAGAGGGGAAAATCTTCGCTTTGGGATTTTTTAATCGGCCAAAAAGAGGAATCAACCAGGGGGTGTTTATTACCGAAGACCAATACAAGCACCCCGATTTTGAATACCAAACGTTTTGCCCCCCCTAGTGTTTCCCACTAAAATTGATGGAAACTGGGGGCAGCGCCGCTGAATAGAATCGATTGGTGATTTCTCGCCGAAGTGGAGCGATCAATTCTTCTTTTTATGTTTTAACAAGCCTGTCTTAACTCAATATGGGTGTCATCTGCATGTGGGTTCGTTAAGGTTTTAGCCCGAATCGATTAAACACGCCCGCCAGGAAAATAAAATTTCGGAGGAAATGATAATTCTCACAACATATCTTCCCATGGGTGGCGAATTTTGAAGCAATCAGCGCTGTCGCCTGTTTGCGACATGTCTTCCAATCGTTCTTTTTAGGCATCTATGTGGTCTAGCTGAAAGTACTTTACCAAATATAGGTAAATTGGTTGGGGGCCACTTTATTCACTCAACTCAAAGCGGGCACAAAGCAAATTGATGCTAATGGACATGTTTGCTTTTGTTCGTGTCAATAAATTCACGCATTATCGAATTAACCCCGCAAGACAAACATCTCTGTTTGTACGACTGTCGTTCAGTGAGTTCAAGGACGAGAATGAGGCTGACTAAATGGCAAAAACGCAGAACTGGGATGTGACAAGCTACAAGAGCCAAGCTGTGGCATTCGCCGAGGGAGTGTGTCGGACGTTGCGCATGAGGTCGTAGCATGCGCGAAAACTATGTTTGATAAACGGATAGCTGGAGGTGATTAGATCACTTGAGTCGGTGGCTGTTGAGCGCTCGTTGTCAGCCAACTGTCATGAACTAAGTATATTAAAAACAGATAGGGCAGTACCTATCGCTATATAATAAGGTTATTTGGACTTCGGAAAAGTAAGAAAGGGCATTTACGACGGAAAAGTTAAATATTTAGGGGCAGTTTTTGGTGAATGCTGAAAAGCAGTTTAATGAAAATGAAAACATTGGGGAAATTGTACCTGCTTTATGAAGTAGTTGCCGGGCTATTGTTGCTACCAGCAACGATGTGCATATATTTCGGGATGACTAAACAGCGAAAGGGCCCTTTTCCATTTGATGCTATATTATTAGATCGAGAATTCATTTGCCAACGGCTGTTCGAGCCCTTTGACTGGCTGCGCTGCAGTTCCGTTTCATCCCCATTTCGTTGTTTGTTTTCAGATACTCTGTTCGACTATGTTTCTCGATTGCCACTACAGTCGCTTGGAATTACTGTTATTTGAAAACCGTATCGCTTCTCATGAACTGGGATCACCCTTTGCCGCCTCAGGAACTGCGTTACATCGCACCTCGTGTGAGTTGACGGCTTTGTTTTTTAGTCTACTAAGTTATCCTTCTAGCATTTTTAGAAAAGTGAAACCTTCTTTTTGGTCAGAAAAATTCGCTAAATTTTTCTGAGTGTCAAATTTCGACTTGCTCTCTGCCTGACTATATTGCTGACATTGTCAGACTTTCAGCTCTGACCTGATCTAACTTCAAGCATTGCAAAACTACAAAGCACAAATGCCTTCGGATAAAGTTTTCCGCAGTTCTATTGCCAGTCGTCTAGTGGGTCAAGCGAGAAAACGGACCACCACGCACTTGAAAACAAATGGTGAAAATAAGTCGCACCAGATTTGAGCACCCCAGGTTCTGTAGCACTCGAAGACCTATACCAGACGGCGCACAAAAAACCATCGACTTTGAGCAGATGATAAAAAACATTTAGAAGAATTTTCAGTCAATGGAAGACACATTTTTGCATTTAGCTTCTCAAAGCCTAATATCCACACGCCGCCTTTTGAACTCAATCACCACCGAAGTTCGAAAAAGCATTGCTGCAGCTAAAAACGCTGTTTTATTCAGTGTTACCGAGTGCCTTCCCCCAGAAATGGTGAAGTCATGCATTCTTAACGCTTGCGGTATGGCTCATCACGAGTGCAACTGCACTAAATTAAGGGAAACGTTGCAGCGCCACGATTGCCCCATACGTTTCCAATTTACGGGCGAGTCTGCGGCTGAAAAATTTATCAACAATTGTCAAATTGTTGCCAAGCACACCCGATTTAGTAAAATAAATATGTGTACCGACAAAACTCCCCTGCAAAGGGAGGTTTCTCGAGGATCGAAAGTAAATCCTGAGACGCCCGTATGTCCTCGGCCCCAAAGCCCTCCCACTCCCCCAATTTTAAGTCCCATAAGATGTAAAGCATCTCTGCTTGAGACCACCGCAGCACCTGCGGTGGATCGGGATCTGAAAAATTCCTCCCTCTCCTACACAACCTCCGAGTAAAAGACCCCATCTGGAGTTATCTCAAGATACCTGCAACCAGGGATCCGGCAAGGTAATCCTTCCCACACCATTAGCCTGGATATACCAACCGACCCCTTTAAAAGGTCACCTCGGCAGCCTCCTCGTGTACTGTCATCTCCTATCTCCTCAACATCCAGAGGCAAAATTTCCGTTACCACAAAGTCTAACAGTTACAACTCTCTAAATCCCGCAGGCTCCAAACACACCACGCCTACCCAAACCCAATTTTCTTCTGTACTACCCCAGAGCCTACCGCCTTACACAAACCAACTTAACATTTCTCCCTTTTGAGTCACACCCGGAGCCACTGCCCGAACACTCATATGAAGACCCCCAAGGAGCATTCAAGCTTCTATCACCCACTTTGGGCCCACTCTCCGGGAATAGGACCACTACCCACCCCCGTAAATCCAATCCCAATCCGAGGAAGTCTAGAACCCATCATCCAAATGACGCATGACCTATAACGTCCATGCCTATCTTCCCCCCAGTGATCCTCATTCCCTAATACAACGCTAACTACCAATCCACAGTCAACACCTGCGGATCTCAAGTTTCACTTTCATAGGCCTATCAACATACATTCCCTCCGTTAGGGTATTTTAATAGCCCTCCTCCCACTGGCTTCACGCGACCCACCTCAAGTATTCTTACCCAGGGCTCCTTCATGACCGTCGACCACCGCCATACTGTTATTCTCAATGCCTACGCTGACCGGTCATCTCCCTTCACTAGGCATTGGAGGGGAAGTATAACGAAACCCATTATTCCCCCCAACGGGTTCTCTTTCCCAGAACCTGCGGCCATCATGCAACCACCCCTCATGGGCTTCCAGCCACCCATGGCTCACCAACCATTCTTCAGATCTCATTGCTCATATGCACGCTCAACAACTCTTCCGCAGGCTGCTTCACTCCCGGTGGCAGCGGTCTCACCCATTCCAACCAGTTTATTCTAGGGAAACGCCTTTCCCAGACCAGTAGATTCGCCTCTTATGCCTCACCAAATTTTTGTTACAACCACTGAAACGACCAAGTTGTACACATTTCAGCTTCACTGAATTTTTCTCTCCAACCCATCACATTCATTCAAAAAAAGTATCACTGTCACTGTTGCCCATAACGAAAACTTTCTCTGTGGCTGAATTTGACTTTGATGGATTATATTACCCTGGTCTACTATATGCCGATGTGCCGCCATTGTGCCTTGGGCCGGCACCCCCAACCAAACGATGAAACGCCCTCCCGAATGAGGTCACGAATGAGAAAAAAAACAAATTGACTGAAAGCCAAAATGATCCTCCCCAGCTGTCACCGTTTCTAATAAATGCCCATTCTCTATTGGAGAAAGTGCAAGCTCTTCGTCAGTTAGCACTCTCTTCAAAAAACGACTCCCTATTAATCACCGAGATATGGTTAATTGACGACACTCCGGACGACGCAGTTGCCATTTCTGGATAGCAATCATTCAGAAAACTTCGCCCATCTCAGCGTCGGAGCGGCTGCCTTGTGTATGTTCGAAATTCAGTACCGGCCCTATTACGCAAAAACCCTCAGTTAAATTGTGTTTCGGATGCCTTGCGGCTTAGAACAGACATTAACAGAGAAAGCCTCCTGATTGGATGCGTGTAGCGCCCACCAGGCCCTGCCGGAACGATTTCCCACTCCTAAATGACGCAATTACTTACTCGTCCACCTTGCCAAGTCCCAAAATCTTGGCGGGGGACTGCAATACTCCAGGTATTTGCTGGTCAGATTTCACCGCTTTTAACTCCTTGCTTCCTTTTCTTACTAACATTGAGCAAGGTGGATGGATAAAACACGTGGAACCGAGACATCCTTGACCTTATCTTTACGACTGGATTAAAGCACTTCCGCGCATCCATTGGAATTAGTTTCCCTGGATGCGATCATCTGCCTGTCAGATGCTCATTCATACTACTCTTCCGCAGCAGCATGCCGTCTCCAACCGCTAGGCCCTACTTTAGGGCAAACTGGGGTCGCCTGCCAACTCTGCTGCGTAGGAGTAATTGGGACTCCTTATTCCTAGCAAGTGAGGTGCAAATGGCAACTGACAAACTTTATTCAATCCTGCACAAATGCCTAGACATTATCACGCCGGCACAGACTCAATCGCTTCATAAAACGAATGACAGCTATGACCGACTAAGCTGCAAAATCGCCAAACATCAGAAAAGCTTTCTTGGAACCAGAGACTGTTCTTCGTTTCTGCGAATAAATCGCCTGTCAGAACAGCTGGAAGCGTTAATGGACTCCCGTAGTAAAATCCAAGAAATACGTGCTTTAAACCAGCCAAACCCACAATTGGCTATGGCACAACTAGTTAAATCAAGAGTAGCGGCGCCAGGTTTTCGGCTACTTCTGTCCGCCACCTCACCTACGATAACACTTATCTCAACAACCCCAAGAAATCGCTGAGGCATTTGGCAGATTCTTTGCATCAGCCCTAACAAACGATATGAATCTTACAACCCCGTATCTACCATGCCTGATATCGGAAACATTCTCAGCGGTTTCTTTCTTACCAAAAGAGATATCTTCGTTAGTGGAAAAACAACGGTCAGCGATCACCCTGGACCAGACTCGTTACCTCCAGCCAACTTTAAACTAGGTGGAGGAGATATTTCAATATTGATGACAAACATATTCAACCTCTCCGTCCAATGTGACACCTTTCCCTCCCAGCGGAAAACGTCCGTCTGAAAGGCATACGACTAGACCCAGCCGACTATATTTCGATCAACCATACCCCGACTGCCTCTAGAATCATGGAGCCCTTGATTAAAAGGCAGCTCACCACATATCTTACTGACCACAAACTTGTCAACACTAGCCAACATGGTTTGAAAATCTTGCGCTACCTGTATGACTAATTGCCTAGATACAATCACAACGGCTGCCAACGCCGGACGTCGGTGATGGTAGTTTTTCTGGATATGACAAAAGCTTTCGACAGAGTATCCCATCGCAGGCTGATAAAAAGATCAAATCCCATGAGATAACCGACCCTATACTGTCATGGTTTACGCCGTATCTTTCATCCAGAAATCAAGTGGTGAAAGCAAATGGTTTCCCATTCCACCCCAGACCAGTAACTAGTAGTGTAATTCAAGGCGGTGTACTAGGTCCCCTGTTGTTTTTCGCACGTAAATGATGTCTTGAACGTTGTCCGGAACAGTGTTCCCTTCTTATTTGCCGATGACATCAAAATCGTTTACACTTTCCAGCCTGAGGCTCTTGGGTCTATTGTCGCCGAAGTAACTCAAGACCTAATATCCCTCATAAAATAGGCAAAGGAATGAAAAATGGATTTCTGAGCCAAAAAGAGCTACTTCATGTGCTACAAGTGCACCGTATCCACGGACGCCTTATAATAGGTAGTCAAATCGTCCCCATAAGCAACACGGTTCGTGACTTGGCTTTAAACTACTCTTGGAGCTCCAACTTTTCGGAGCACTCACTAAATTAAGTTGCGAAAGCGAATAAATAGTTGTTTTCTACATAGGACTTTTAAGCTTAACGAGAGTTTACTAAACCTATTCAACACACGTCCGACCCATTCTAGATTATTGTTTTCTAATCTGCTCCAGCATGAGACAGTGTGGCAGACTAGCAATCGAAAGCGCTCAGCGTGTATTTACGAACCCTAAGTTACGAGGAACGGTGTTCAATACTGAATCTCGAACCTCCGTGGCTTCAGTGCGCGAAAGCAAACTTAATATACTTCAATAGTCTCATCAGTGGTAACATCCGCATTTCAGCCCCTCAGTTCAGAAATCAAACTCCTTACTCCCTTCGAAACACAAAGCCCGTCGTCACAACTAGCATAGCAAAAACAAGCATTAGAGAGAACTCTTTTGTGAAATATTGTTCCTTGTGGAACTCAATGCCTCAACAGTTGCGTCTCCCATCGTCGTCTAACATCGCCTTAAAAAACGAAGTCCGCAAACTGCTGACTGTTTAAGCTCTTATTCGTATATACAACCTTTATCTCTCGGAGACTCGGGCATACGAATTTCGTTCGGGATTTTAGGTTATTACAGTAAGGTTCACAAAACTTGGATCTCAGCCAACAACAGTAAATAACGATGAGGTCCGTGATAGCAGAAGGAAGCTGGATTCTGTGACAGCTATAACCGCATTCAACCCTCTTTATATCGGTCTACTCACCCCCGCCTCCTTTCCCCATAAATTTCTCTGTCCCTTATTTACTATGCTAACGTAAAGGATCCTGTCTTTATGCTGTATGTTGCCGGAACTAGCTTCTCCCTTTGTAGACATTTCATCAGAGAATACACCCGAGGTTCCCTTTACTCTTCCTACCTACTCGTTTTGATCCCCAGTATTCTGCCAACTCGAATCATACAGAATATTTTCCCTTAAGTACTCGGCAGGGTTTCATTAAAAAAATCTGTCCATATCACACAGACGATCTGATTCGCTTATGCAACACACAAGTACACATTAGCAAGTTTCAAGCAGCACTCGTTATTAAAAGCAAGACACGGCGTTAGCGATGACGGAGCCCTACGCACACTTTTGTTTCAAGGCATAAACCACCGCCTTCCGTGTGCACCATTTTGTACTGGTTTCCTTTTGCTCCTTCCCAAAATTCTCTTGCCAAAACCATGCAAAGGGGACCCATGAATGAACGGTATTTTTATTGGCATCTGATATAAACTGACATTCACAATGCATCTTGACATCCGAAAATAGCTGAGGACCGTCATTTTTCATCAATGTCTATCCCGTTTTGGAGAAACTGGCAATGGGCCAATGGTCTTGATAACAGTTCGCCACAACAGTCCACCAGGCGTTGCCTCATTTGATTCCGGTTCTTCTTCTTTTCCAACGCCGCCTTCATCTCTGGACCAGGCTGAAATCCGTGAACTCAAAATTGCTGAAAGTAAACCTCACGTATTAGTCTTACGATCGCACAATCCCCATCCCGCGTCACCGCTTTCTTGCTCAACGGACTGTACTTTCGGATTTTTCGAGCTTTATCTTGCCTTTTTGATTTCCAATCTGGTTTTGACTCATCTCCATTCCGTTATCACAACCACATTGATCTCCATCTCCATCACGTAACTGTCTTGAGTTTCGAGGATCCAGGCCAACTGGCAGCGATAGCCATTGCCCTCCAGCCCTATTTTGCGTCCGCGATATGCACCTTTGATGCATTCAAACATAGTATTAATCGCAGTGCAGGACTGGTAGTCGGTCAGAGAAAAACCTCTGCGAATCACTATCTAGTTTTGATTTAAAAGTCCAAACCTCGTGCTCAGCAAGTCGCATTGCCTGTTGTGATCTGGTGAGCGAAAACACGTTGCATTGTATGTTTAACTTCCTTTTTCCGTGGTTGCACTGTGCCTTTCCACAATTTTGATCGTGCCTCGCGCATGACTCTCGTAGTTCGATAAATATACGAAAACAAATTACCTTTCACATTACTTAAGGTTGCTCTCACCCCCTCTTCCTTCGATTTATATTGTTCGTATTTCCTGTGCACCACCTCTGTAAAAACTTGATTTTGCCTTGCGCATGCCTCTTGCAAATCGAGAAATATACATTAATATTATTATTATTACTAACCATTGCGCTAACCGTCCTATCAGACCACTGTAATCTGCATCTGCGAAGATGTCCGAAGATGAAAGAGGAACGCGCTACAAACAAGGACCATGAAGCCTAAGACTGACTGAGCCATATGCCATATAGGGAGCAAACGGACGGTGTTCGTTGCACACGGCCCGTCAAGACAGCAGTAAGGACACTGTAATCTTTGTAAGAAACTTACCGTTATCGCTGTTTCCACTTTTTGTTTAATCACCTTAACACCAGCTTGAAGAAATTCCCCGCTGTCCTCTCTATCTCCGGCTCTTCTCCAGGCTCGCCAGTGACCACAGGTGCAACGCAAACTCCCGCCGAAAGCTCCGCTCCACCCGATGCGCTGTTTGCGCATTTCTGTTAAGAAGCTGCTATCCGAATCGACGCCCCATTGCCTGGGAGCGCAATCCTAAGACAAATAAAGTCACGCCAATGACCACTCCGGCTGTTTAATCTCAGATGAACCGTTAAGACTGGCCAAAATAGTTACTAACACTACTGAAACGCCGCGCAATCCCCAAACCTCCGGACCTCCACCGCCGCGGAACACCAAAATCTCCGATACTAAACAAGGACAACACACGGGCCATTCATGGCAAGTGTATTCAAGGACTGAGTGCAATTCTTACACGTACCCATTTACTTACCGCCACACGTCACAGTCCTCTCCCAACGGCATAAGTCCAGTGACTATTCCCGTTAATTCCATTGTCTCTACATCCACAGTTCTTCACATAACTTCGTCCCGTAAATAGTTTCATGCAGCCTTGAAGGTTTCCCGCTGTTTCGCCTTCAGCATTATTTTGACTCTTGAATGTTGTTAATTACGATTCTCAGCCCACCACGTTTGATATCCACTGTGGTTTTGAATCATCTCCGTCCCGGTACCGCATCCATATTGACCTTCATCTTCGCCAGATAACCCTCTTTATTTTTGAGGAACCCAGCAAGATGACGACGTCCACCGTTGATAGTGAAGAAACTTCCACGTTGAAAAGTGGGTGCTGTAAAGCTAAAAGAAAATTGTTAGGCAAATGGAATAAGTATGTTATTGTGCATTTTTCGGAAATAATAAAAATGTTAATCTCCTGGACCTGCATATTGTCTGAACGGACGATTTTGGGTGTAACTACATGTAAAACGGGGAACCACGTCAGTTGCGCTCTCGGGGCTGCCATGGCCGTTCGACCGGGCGCGACTGCTGCCTATATAGATGACTCAGAAGTGTTTACCAGCTATGATCGTTCTTTTTATGCTAGTTTTTCCGATTTTGAATGTGATTTTAGGGTTTTTCAGGATAGGACGCTTACATCGTTTTATAAATATCACAGTATCAGTTCCGGAAATCGGCTCCGAGGGCATCCGCAATCTCTTCCCTCTTCTTTTCCGTACAATCGCATCAAGCACTGCTCTGTCCTTAGGCGTTGCAGAAGTCAAGGTGGTCGTCGGTAAGTCCGTTATCTTTTCAAGTAATATTTGTTCTCAGATTTCCAAATATCAACTACCCAGCAGTCTTCATGTTGCGTGCACTTTACAGGCAATACCAGGTGGTAGGAATTTGTCTCCAACACAAACATTCCTTTCATCGGCCTCATGACTGTCATTTCGCGGGCAATCGTAAGATAACCGCAGAGCAGGAGGCGCATGCAATCAGCTTAATGGAAATTTGTGGGAATGCCAGTGAGGTTTGTCGATATGCGCGGGAGAAGTTCAACCGTTTAATTGCTATTCGGAATATAAATAGTCTAAGGCGTAAATTCCGGTTAATGGATGACCGGAACCACGTCGTCTGCGTTAAAGATTTATTAGGCGGACAAGGCAGTCTTGGGTTAATCAAACGGGAAGATGATGCTAGGTTTGCATTTTCATGCCATATAGTGTTCTGCATTTAGCCGAGCGGTACAGCGAAGTTATTTCAGCAGATGCGACTCACCAGCTTAACTGCGGGGGTACGTACTTTGGCATGCTATGTTAGTGGACGATGGCGGGTAAGGGCGGTCATTTTTTATGCTCAGCTCCCTAACGAAAGCAAAGCGAGCTACCGCAGGGCGATTGCTGCCATGAAGAATATGTTTCCTGCGACGGGTAAGGCTAGAACAATAATCGTTGACCGCAGCTTGGCGCAGTGGAATGCCTTTTAAGCTGCCTACCGAGAAGTTGGGGTAATATTTTATCGGTTTTATGTCCTCATGGACGTGCGCCGTCGCTGCAGTAGCCTTCCGGTAAGTGTGGAAGGGGACGGGAAACGCATTCATCAGTCGATGCGTAATTTAGTGTCCGCGTTTGCCCAGGTTGGGTTCGATAAGTTTAAGGCTGCAATAGGCGTCCGCTGTCCGTCGGCACTTACGTGCCTTCAACGTGGTAGCTTGCGTGTGAGGCGATGTGGACACAACACAGTGTCAAATGGTCACTATATTTTGGCATTTTTACGACCAATAGGATTAAAGTAGAAAATAGGCCTTTAAAGATTAGTCTGTCAATGAGATCCATCTTTTTTTGTTTTTCGCGAATAATGTGGCGCACTGAAGAGTTTGGCAAGGCTAGGCGTCGCTGCGTTATTAGGGATTTTCTTGGCACTGACGTCCCACCCACAGGTTTGAAGATGTATGCTGCCCTTCTAAGCAGAACCAGTCATTTTGCAAGAAATGCAATTCAGGCCCACCTGGAGGCGCATAAGTTAGTTCACCTTCAGAAGGTAAGTTGGTCTTGGAAGGTCGGTTGTTCTAAATCCTGCGGTGCACGTCTATTGATGGGCGCTCAGCCGCCGTGCAAGTGCACTTTCAGAAACCAGTGGCTGTTGCCACGCAGCCACATATTTCGTATTATCTCATTCCTTAGGTATGACGCCGGGAGGCTTCCAGTAGGCCGGTAGGAGTGTGAAGGTGAGGGTCACACATGCCCATCGCCCTCAACCAATACTCATTCTCACTATTACAGCCAGTACTTTTTACGGATTTGGCATGCTAACTAGACGCTTTCATTTTTCTGAAAAAATAACACCAATATTATTCTCCTAGCTTCGCTCCTTCTGATTCATCACTTTTTCAGCACGTTGCAAACTAATAACAAATGACATTTAACACCAACCGTTGCCAGTTATTGCGGGGTAGGCAGTTGGTATTTGTCAGTTATCGCGGGCGGATGAGTTGCGTCCAACGATTTAAATGCCGCAAAACATGGCCGTTTTGCGGGGGTTGATGTTTCGTCAACACCTCCACCGTTGCTTCCTAGCCAAATTTTGAGCCTTCGATACGCACCTTTGATGCATTTAAACGTGGATTGACTCGCAGTGCGCGACTCGTACTCAGCCCCAGAAGATTTTGGCGAACACGAACACAACTAAACATCAGTTGGCATGTGAACGTTCCCTAAGTCATTTGATTGTAAAACTTGCCTTGAGAAAGACTACCCACGGTAGTCGAAACGTTGGCGCATTACATCTACCAACAACGCTGTGTTATTAATATTATATCATTCACAATAAAAACCAATACATGGCGCATCGATTTTTCGATACACTTCTTACGTCGTTTGGTAAGGATTATCTAGCTTTGTTTCAAAAGCTGAAAACCTCGTTTTTAGCTTATGACATTGCCGGTTATGTTCATGAGAGCCCAAACACACTGTGTTCTCGACTGAATTTGTATTTTCCGTGTGTCCACCCTGTGTAAATTTGATCTTGCCTTGCGCATGCCTCTCGGATGTCAAGAAATATACACATTATTATTATTATCATTAGCATCTTCTCATCGACCTAAAATAGACCCGTGCTGGCTGACTGCCAGACAACTTAAATGCACCTTTCAAGCCAAGATGTCTATGACAGAATTATTGAGTACCAACATCCACTCTCTGCTTAACAAAACGTCGGATCTGCTCCTCACACTTCAATCACCGATCTACGTTTACACGTCTGTCATCTGCACACGAGAACCTTGGCTGAATCCGGATATCGCTGCTTCACTCATGTCGGTAGACAGCTTCAGACTCCATCGGCAGGACAGAGTTTTGAACAAGAAGACTGGAGGAGGTGTGACAACAAATTCCTTCTGGTTTGAAAGGTCCGAAGTTGTTTATAAGTACTCGCTAAACGGAATTAACTGTCTCGTTATATATTACCTCAGGTTTTCCCGCCATATGTAAGTATAGCCATAACAAATTTATGCATTGCCCCTTTTAGCTGGCAAAACAACATCACGTCTTTTTGACTCCTTTTGTGTATCTCAACTCTTAGCAACGTATGTGGCTGTGGCGCGTTTCAGAATGCCACTCGCATTGTCAACACCGTGCCGCCTCTGTCATACATATTATCCTTCAACGAACCCAGGATAACCAGCTGCATTCATCACACCTACTTACGGCGGCAGAACGCACCATGATCGATGTTCAGCAGACGCCGTTGCCTCCAGTGGTGGCATTAGGCCCCAAACAGACTGGCGTCCCGGAAAGAAGACCAACGTACCAACTGCATTAGGGTAACGGGCGAAACACAGACAGTAACCACAGTCAAGGAAATCGATGTCCATAAACGGGTAGTGGTGGCCCAGCTGAGGCTGTCGCTGGGATCCCGCGTTTCACGAGCGTTGTCGTCCAGTGTCATTTTGTGTCAAAGATATTTCGCTCATGCGTTGGTCCTTCGGTATTTGGTACTCAAAGTTTTGAGGAGTGTCGTTGTGGTCCATTGCTTGTTCGCTTGATGTTCCCCGTAGATGCCTCTGCTGAAATGTGTGGAGCGAGAAGCAGGTGAAGACGTTCAAGGCTGCGATTTTGACAGATAAGGTAATCGAAACTGGCATGCGATGAACGCACCCAGCCTTACACTTCCTAATAGCTAGTACATGTACAGTGCACCCATCTTCAGCACCTGACACATTGAACTCGAAGCATCTCTTCGTCGCTTTCAGTGTAAATATCCACCTGTGTCACCGTGTCTGAAGATTAGGCAAATATGCGCCCGCATTTGTGGGTTGGTTCCCTCTAATTTGCCTCGTTCATCTTGAACTCGGCATCTGGCATCTTCCATAGTTCGATACCTAGAAAAATGCGGCTGTCATAATGGATCACCAAAAACTTTCATTTCACTGTCGTCAGCTGTTTGGTGTTCAAGTGCTAGTTTTTACTTTGAAGGCGTAACCGGCACAGGAGGTGCTTCGGACGCCCTCGAGATTGTTTCATTTGCCCGAAACACTCACGGTGGACGGTCATGCTTCCGTTACTCTTCCTTGAATTCTTGAGTGTTTCCGTTTCTAACACGCTTAAGGCTTTGTCGGCCATATTGGTAACGCACAATGAATAAAAGTCATGAAGCAAGCTCATGGTTACGAAAATCTATGTAGCCCTTCCCACCAATTTCACCACCTGCAACGGTCCAGGGGCATTAGTTGCATTACCCAACTCTTGCGTCGTTTCATCAACCAAAGCCAACTTTTTAAACGGGCTACAGTTGCTGCAGTCAAGGAGAGCTCCAGCCTGGTGACCGCATGCTCCCGAAGATAGGTAGTTGCCATCAACTACCCATCGCCCTGCAGGTGGTCTACAGAAGTTGTAGTTCATGGTCATAGCCATAGCCATGATGTAACTGTTGACCACGGACCACGTGGTATGAAATCTTTGGGTGTATGCCGGAGTTTTACCCATTGTGAGATGCATGTGGCAAAACACGGCACAAACCACCTGTCAAGATGAGATTACACGATTTGACTGCACGGCTGGGCCAGAAGGGTGATTCTCCACCGGATAACGGGCGTAAATGCATAAGAATGATTACGAATATCTCAAATCCGCAGAAAGAATTTCCCTACCGCTAATCTCGCATTACGTTTGCTTGCCCTTAACCTTCGTGACCACTTCTGCGTCACTCTTACTCGGCTCGGTGCGATTGCAATACTGGCAACCCTGACGCGTGACCGGGAAAAAGAAGAGACAGTCGGAAACGGTAGCAGGTTGAGTACATTTGAACAGGAGCGTGCGAGCGAAGCGTGCGTGAGTTACGCGCAAATGGCGACCACGCTTGGCGATCAACGTTCGGTTAAACAAGCCATCCGAAGGAACAAGTCTATGGTCCAATACATGGGCCACTTCCTAGAAGATTGTCGCGGGAGGGCTTCGGTTGGGACCAAACGGAACAAGCAGGAAACTGGCGGATGTCTTGGGCCTTGGCTTTGATCGCCAATCGGAAAATAGGCCGTTCTTTTGGTGGTGCCGTGGGTGTTAGTTATTGGGGGCTGATTGTGCGCCGGACACCCAACCTGAAAAACACCGTTAGGAGGTGAACACAGGAGGCCTAATCCCCCGGCCCAGATGCCTCCGCACTCTGCTGCAGCCGAGCTACCTCTCGATGTGCGCCGGGCAAAACGGTGGATCTGATCGAGTCCCACACCCACGGGTCTCACCCTCTTCCAGAACCTTCTGCGGGCGGGGTTGAAGATAAGTATCTGACTTCAAGTTCTCTTCGCCTTCTGTTGCGTGCATGATGTCGACCATGGGACCGATGGTTTCCGTGACGGAGTCCGTGGGATTGCCTCTGCATTTGGCTTATTCTGAGAGGGTAAGATAAGGACAAACTGGCGGAAACGGTGCTCGTGAGCACCGGTGGATGTTTGACTTGATGGAGGGCACCTAACAGCATTCGGTGCTGCCCTTGTCCGTTTAACGTGGCGGCGGCATGTCCATCGGTGCATCAATTATCGCCACAAACATGCCATCTTATTAAGTACAGATATACACTTACTACGGAAGTGTATTCAACCATCTGATATAAAATGGCAACAAAATCGGAGATACAAACGGGTTGCCTTATCTTGCGGCCGCTGCGTCTGCTTTGAATATCCGGTACTTCGGATGCGATTGGCGTTGTCGTGGCCTCAGCCCCACCAGCGGTCTCCATGAGGGGCACCATTAATGGCTGGGCTCGTCCAAGTTTATGAGACTCATCAGATGAACGGAGCCCGTCGTTAGACCTGAATTCCATGGTGACAGGTTTAATACGATTGATAGATACCGTGTCGTGTCGGCCGGCAACGTCCAGAATGAATGCTTTAGGACCGCATCTTACCGCGCGAAACGAACCGGCTTACGGTGGTTGCAGTGGAGGTCGGAAAACAATAAAAAAGAACGAAAACGTGAGTTGAAATACTCAATGCGGTTGGAATGTAGCCCGAAGTTCGTTGGTCCCGCGGTGGATTGGCATGAAGCCTACGCATGTGTTGTGCCAGAAGAGTTGCATAAGCACCGTAGTTGAAGTGCACGGTTCTCGATGGGGAGACACCAGCTCCCTGGTAGGCGGAGCGTGCAACCAAACGCAAGCTTGTTTGGTTTGGTACACATTTTCTCCTTAACAGAAATACGAAGTCTTGAAAGGGCTAACGGCAGTACTTCAATCCAAAGGGGGTTGGCCCCGGTTCGCAGAGCAGCTTTTAGCTGCCGGTGACTTCTCTCCAACAGACCGTTAGCTTGTAGATGATAGGCGTAATATGCTTACACCCAGATGTTGTGATCATATTTGAAGATGCCGCGTCGAAATATGAGCCACGGTCGGTGGTCACTACAGCGGGCAACCAAATACATTTATCTAACCTTCCAGGAAGGCTTTCGCTGCATCTTCTTACGTAGAGCAGGAATTGGAATGGTCTGTGACCAGCGATTAAAGCGGTTTGCACAAGTGACTGTGTAGACAGCCGTGAGATGACGGGAGAGGACCTACGGGATCAACGTGTACGTGGTGAAAACGTGTCTCAAGTTCGGGGACAGTTGCCAACGGAACTGCGGTATGTCGATGGACTTTCGCCCTCTGACATCGGAGGCAGGCGCGGGACCACTGGTGCACGCCAGGTTTGACGCTCAACCATACAAAACTCTCTGTCACTAGCCTCACAGAAGCAGCCGCACCACGCCAGAAATGTGGTACAAGGGTGAGCTGCTGGAACCACCGGCCTTCGACGACCTTGCAATACGTCGCAAAGAACTGTATTCCGCGACGTTGTGATAGACACGCCCGCTATGGTTAATGAGCTGTCTCGTTGAAGTGTGTAGATATCAGGGTCCATTACTTGGGCCCGTGCCATCGCATCGAGATCGGTGTTCAGTGTTAGAGACAAACGAGGCTGGTGTATAGAAGAAAGTGCATCGGCGGCAGTGCTATCTCCCCCACAGACATGTCATATGTCCACAGTGAAATGCGAATCAAAGTCTAAGAGGTGGATCTCGCGTGGCGAGTACCGGTCAGAGGCTGAATACAGCGCGCATACCAGCGGTTTGTGATCTGTGGCTACCTTGAATGGGCGACCCTCTAATGCGTGCCGGAAGTGTTGGACAGCCAGGTAGACGGAGTGCAAATCCCTGCCAAACGTGCCATAACTAGACCCGGCTGGCTGCAGCCGCTTGAAAATGAATGCCAAAGGCTTCCAAGAACCATTGGTGTGCTGCTAAATTACAGCTCCAACCGCAGTGTTTGAAGCGTCGTTTGTCAGAGATGAGTGCTGCCAGGTCGGAATGTGCGACTAGCGCTGTTAGTGGAAATTAACTCCCATCTCGCAGCCTCGGGGATTGGGAACTTGCGCTTAACTCCCCGTAACAGATAAGTAAGGCGGCAATTGCCTCTGCGCAATTAGGAATAAAAAGCCGGTAGAAGTTAACCAGGCCGACAAATTACCGCAGCTGCCAATAAAAAGAGGCTCTGGTGGTCCTGAATAGCAGTGGCCTTACCTAGCAAGGGAGATATACCTGAGGACGAGACGATATGCCCTAGGAATGTGACGCTGGGTTTTCCAAGCCCACATTTAGAAGCGTCAATTTTTACGCTATGTTTGTTGAGGCGGTCGAACAGAGCACGCAGGTGAGCGGAGCGTCGCTCCTTCGATTGGCTAGCCTTTGGGATATCGTCTAGGTACACATACGTATTCTGTAAACCGCGTGTAACCTCGTGCATAAAACTTTGGTAGGTTTGAGTTGTATTGCTGAGCCCGAAGGGCGTCCCGACGAGCTCGAACAGTCGGAAGGTGTGGTTACCGCCGTTTTTATGTCCTTCTCCTCTACGGGGATTTGATTTTATGCTCGAACTAAATCTACGCGGCTGAAGATCTTGCAACCGGACAGCCACGAAGTGAGGTCCTCTATAAGGGGAATCGGATACCTACCGGGTGCGGTGACATTGTTGAGTTTCCTGTAGTCCCCACATGGTCGCTAGTCGCCATCAGACTTGGAGACCATGTGAAGCGAAGAGGCCCAAGGACTACTGGAGGGTCGGATGATGCTTGGTTTCAACATGTAGTCGAATTCCACCCCGGCCAAGCGGAATTTGTCAGGCAACCGGGTCGACTTAAGTTCGGGGGTCCTGTGGTCTCTATATGGTGAGCTGCCTTAGTAGTGATGACGGAAGGTGGGCCGGTGTGTCGCAATGTGCCCGGGTAGTCGCGAAGTAGCCCGTTGTATGGCCTTTGGGCTAGCAGTTTAGCGTACCGTGGCGTAATTTGGTTGACAACGTCGTACGAGCCGGTCACGGCCAGCGACGTTTGACGATCTACTATTTTCTTGTGCCGAGCGTCGAATAATAGGTCAAAATGCTAGAGGATGTTTATACCAATGATTGGATATAGAACGTCGGCGATGGTGAACACCCAGCGAGGTTTACGATTCGAGCCAAAATCGAGGATGAGGGAACGTTGTCCAAACGTGTGGATATCGGTGCCGTTCGCAGCCCATAGCGTCTCCGTCTTTGCAGCGATGAAAGTACTCCGGTCGCGGAGGATGACGCCAACCTCGGCACCCGTAGCCACCAGGAATAGTCTGTTAGTCGTTAAGTCTTTGACGTTAAGGAGGCGACAATTAGTAGCTATCCCGGTGTCATGTGCCGCGACCAAGAACCGGGAATCTAGTTTCCCTGGTTCTTGCCAGGAAAT
Source organism: Fasciolopsis buskii (assembly GCA_008360955.1). Classification (NCBI taxonomy): domain Eukaryota; kingdom Metazoa; phylum Platyhelminthes; class Trematoda; order Plagiorchiida; family Fasciolidae; genus Fasciolopsis; species Fasciolopsis buskii. The sequence goes on along the minus strand of LUCM01002273.1, from coordinate 92,511 downwards.
GTGCAACTTTTGCTAAGCTTCCAAAGCGGTTATGGTACTTACAGTAACCTTCCGCGAATGACAAGAAGGGTCGCTTGGGAGAGGGGCTACTGCTCCCACCATGACTCGGGCTGGACCGATCTCTATCGACCGTTAGCCGCTGTGGCGATGCGTCGATCCTTGTAAGAATATTTGTTGAGTCATCCTGCGAAGATGAGGATGCGGCTGTAGGAGACGAGAGAGTATTCAACGCCGACACCCGGGATATAGCTGGACAACGTTGTCAGCAATTTCGGCTGACTCTTCTGGCGAATACCTGCGGGCAGTACTAAGCAAGGAAGGTAGACGCGGTGGAAGCCGTTAAAGCTCCAGCTGTCTTAGCATCGGGTCGTCGCCGAACGTTGCGCCTCTAAGATGCCGCATTTCCCGCAATAGCTCTAAGGGCTTCTTATTCCCGGGCTCAATTCTTTGAAGCAGCTATCGGATGCGCAGATTTTTAGTGGGGGTAGTCCGAGATGAAACCACATCTTTCAACGGGTCGTAATAACGCGAAGATACAATGATGTCCCTGACCTTGAGTGTTACAGCTGGAGGAAGACGGCCGGCCACCCATCTAAAACGGCTGGCGTGACCAGTTATTCTGTGATTCTCCAACTCCAATTGAACTAAAGCAAACCAGAGTTGAGGATAACACGGCATGAACGAGGGTATGCGGAGAGTAAGCACCCCTACGGTTGGGTCTGGTGACGGTTTTTCCCCTTGGACAGGGCACTGTATTTAAAAAAGAAAGGAGTGGCGTAGACAAAATGTGCGGTAAACTACCGACAGAAAAACGCAGCAATTAAGAATCAACACGTAAAGGCAATTTGGAAGCACCTCGAAAAAGCAACGGTGACGTTTAACCTTGAAAGAAGCAAACAGCCTGCCAGCAAAAAGGAACTGAGACTCAGGTGGCCAGGCAATCACGTCGGGTTCACTATTTTGCAGAACGGATTTTCCTACCGCTAATCTCGCATTACGTTTGCTTGCCCTTAACCTTCGTGACTACTTCTGCGTCACTCTTACTCGGCTCGGTGCGATTGCAATACTGGCAACCCTGACGCGTGACCGGGAAAAAGAAGAGACAGTCGGAAACGGTAGCAGGTTGAGTACATTTGAACAGGAGCGTGCGAGCGAAGCGTGCGTGAGTTACGCGCAAATGGCGACCACGCTTGGCGATCAACGTTCGGTTTAACAAGCCATCCCGTTGGACAAATCAAGTTTCCGCTACTTATCTACTTATAACATCTGTTCTCCCAAAACACCAAATTAACTGTTAACTTATCCTTCATTTCCTGGACTCGTGGAAATCTTTTGTCATTTTAACGAAAAGCATCAACCGGAGATGACCAGGCAAATGAATTATCTATCATATGTTCATTTTCTTCATAGACGTGTTTGGTGGTAAACTTCCCGATGTTATTACACTTTTCGTGATGCATTTAGTCCAATGTTCCCTATGCGGCGGCCAAGTCCTGCCTAAATATGCCAGGCTCCTGGATGTTGTTTGTTCATGGCAGCCAGTAGTTTCTCACATCCAACCTTAGTGGAAAGGAAAAATAAACGCCGCGTCCGGTGATTTAGGCGACACTTGTCAGTAACCGACAGGCCTTTCTGTGTGTCACATTCCCAGCCGCGTATCCATCAGAACAAGGAAAGACAGAGAATGGATTCACTTTCATCAAAAACTTTCTTGAATGCATTGTGCCGCACGGAACTATGATCAACAATCACCGTCGCCATAAAGTTCCACCCGCGGCAACACCGTTGGGGAACATAAAATGTGTTTCAGATCACCCCCAAGAAAAGCCTTGCAGCACAACTATCAGGTACTAATTTGCCTACCCCTACTACTTCGCTCACACAATCTTCTAAAATAACCCTTTTTTGTAGCACTAGGCATCTGAAAATATAAATCGGTGAATGAACTGATCACAATAATAACGGCATTTCTCATGGGTATTGTGGAAGATTTCCTCCAAAACCGTGCCATCACAATCTTCCTGAGCAGTCAACTTCCTGTTACTACAGTAAAGATTTTCGCGTATCGAGTGTAAATTGTGGTCGTTTTAGGCAACCTTTCGTTGCCGACCGACGGCCTGGACCACAACAAATGCTGAACGCCGAATATTTGGGTACCTATGAAGCAAATGAATATTACGGATTACAGAGCTCGCCTTTCGGCAGTTCGAGTTAGCAGAATATTATGCGCACAGCAATCCTCCAACCAGTAACGGCAAAACTTCCCGAAGCTAAGCGCCATCGCACTGACTTGCGTAAACATAACGAAATACAAGTCTCACCTTGGAGAATACGAAAATACTCCGGAAAACTCTCCAAGTTAGTAAAAAACGGAAACAAAGAGAAAAGATTGTGTTTTCTCAAACAGAACGTTGGCCACGTCGAGGGGAGTAACCATGACCATCAGTACAGTACACCTGGGGGAAGCCATTGGCGTAAACCCTCATACACCTACACATTTTTCTGCACTTTCCGAGGTATAAGGAACGTGAAACACCTGCGAAATGTTGATATACCATTTTAAACAGTGCGCCCTAATTTGAACCTATAAGGCCAGTATGTGCAACCATCCCGAACCCATCACCCGATTTTCTACGATTGGAGGTTGGAGTCAACAGTTCTGAATAATTGTAGTTTCTAATGCCTCAACCTACGCACGATTTGTTTTAACCTATTGTGGTGTAAATTTCTTGAGCCTGCGGGCGACTGTCCTGCTTCGTGTTTTTTCCTTATTGCTATGGTTCGTTTTGGCCCGTACTTCGCAACAAGTACCTAAGATGTTTAATAACGATAATATTCCCGACAGTAAGGCAAATGATCGTTGAAATGTGAAAGGGTTCTCGAGAAAGAGGTCTCTTTAGTTTTTCAACGGCCGGGAAAGATCCAAGAACCATTGGGCGCATAAGGCGCGACCCAGAGAAGTACTTTAAGGCTTCAGGGTTACTTCTACACTATTTTGTACCCTGGGTGTGCTCCCTGTGACAGCGCTAGAGTGCGATAAATCATATTTCACAACCCTGGGGGAATAGATAGGTTCGAGTTAGTTGAAAGCGGCGTTTGACTCGGCCTGTCGTGCAGTTTTTTTACGCTGACTCATTAAAGGATGTGCCAGAGGAATTAATTCTTCGTCCAATCTCTACGCGAACAGCGGAGGTGAACCTCGCGCTCATTGCGATGTTTCACTCGGATTTGTTATGAGAAGTGGTGTTCATCAGAGTTGTCCTCTTTCACCTTGATATGATAATGTAGGTAGCTCTATGCTCGTGCGAGAATAGTAGCATTGGTATTTGCTCAGACAGTAGTGTGTCTAACGACGCTGTGCTGCCGAGTGAGGATTCAAACAAATTGCAGGTTTTGTTGATCGTCTGGACGGTAGTTTGGGTGTATGGTATGCATTTTGCCCTTTCGAAGTGTAAAATGCTGTTGCGGGACTGGATTGGTTCAAGGCCAGACGTTGTTCTTGCAGGGAGCAACTGAATGAAGTCGGCACGTTATTTGGGTACTTGTGTCTTACCTAGTGGTGGTATACCAGATGGAGTGTCTTCGCACATACAACAGGCCCGAATTGTGTTTACTAATTTGAGGAGCCTGTGGCGTCGACGTGACATTCGGTTATCGGTCAGGGGTCGGGTATAAAAAGAATCCGTGAGGTCGGTGTTTTTCTACGTTTCCGAAACGTGTCCGTTGAGATATGCGAAGACCTTCGGTGTTCGAACATTGTCGTCTTCGTCATAGATAGAGTTTTGGGAGTTAGGCGTAAAGTACCGGGTCCCGGGTTTTTGGATTTTTAGAACAGACACTGAATCAGAATAGGTTGATTTGGTTGGGGTGCTTTGCGCATGCCTGCGGAACGGTTGCCTGGCTGTACACTGCTCTTCGAGACAGGTAGTGGTTGGAAAGTGGTTCGGGGTGGCCAGTCGATGACATGGGTAAAAAGCTTGAAACCTCTAACCAGTAGACTGGTTGGTGCAGGTGTAGTTAAACTACTGGGTTGTGGTCCACAAGATCTCCGGAAGCGATGGTTGGAGACAATAGTTGACGTGGTGCAATGCCGCAGTCAGTGATGTTCTTGCACCCGAAACCTTTTTTGTAGTCCATTCAATTACTGTTTTACAACCACAACGAGCACATGGTGGTGCAACCTTGATGGTCGTAAAGGCTGAATTGAGCTGAACTTTGTTGGCGTCCGTGAAACCATCATCATCATCATCATCATCATCATCATCATCATCATCATCATCATCATCATCATCATCATCATCATCATCATCATTATCATCATCATCATCATCATCATCATCATCATTATCATCATCATCATCATCATCATCATCATCATTATCATCATCATCATCATCATCATCATCATCATCATCATCATCATCATCCTCATCATCATCATCATAATCATCATCATCATCATCATCATCATCGTTTAGCGTTAAACAGCAAGGCAAGCCTCACTGAACGCTGCCCTTTCCCAGAGTTACACGTTTATATAAAAAGAGTGAATATCCAAGAGGAACAGGGAGTGGACCTACGCAGGCGGGAAAAGATAAGATGCCAACACACGAAACGCAGTCTAACTGTACAAACACACTGTCTCAATCATTCTAATTCCGTGAAACCAGTGAATATAGGTGTCACACCAGAGTAAACTAGAACACAGAGGGCCGTTGAGTAGGGTTTGATCGGCTATTTCATTTCGCATATAGCTGAAAATAGGGAAAATGATCAACGCGTGAATGTTTATCAAAAAAATACATCTAGTTGCGGCATAGAATGGCCTTCGCACGTGACTTATGGTTCATGACATTCATTCCCACTTGCTAAAAATTCCATGGCTGAGCTGCAGTGGTTGTGTGCAATTTGACGAACATGGTAGTGAGAGATGGATTGAGAAGTGAAAATGATTATCCGTCACAAGTGTGCAATGGATGACAACGAAGGCAGGAAGTCCGCAGGTCGATAATGTCGTGGTGACCTGTCAACAATCGGATTAGCATAGTGCTATGAAGTAGGTTGCACACACTGGGAATGTAAAACAGATACAAACAAGGAGCGATTTTGTGCTGCTCAAGGTTTCGATGAAGTTTTTGTGAACGCCATGTAAGGTGCATATCTATACATTTCTTCGGGCTAAAACTACGCTTCGCGAAGACGCGCTGTTGGTGCTGTAGGTTTTCTGCGGACTATTACGCGTCAACATCAGGGTCGTGGGAAAACTATTCTCGGACATACTTTGGTGAGTGAGCGCCTAGCGTAGAAATTAGATCAAGGAAAATCGTGCAGCATCCGCGGGCAGCAGAAGCCAGGTTTCTTAACGAAACAATCTTCACGACCGTCTGGGAGTAGTAATCGAGCATAAGTTGGGTTGAAATCGAGCAGTCCAACCCTCCCGGCTAGAGGATCATGCCTGGCATGTCGATTGTGATTCTTAAGTTAGAATTCAGGAGCCGACTAGGGAGAGAGGTCCCAGTAGAGACACGATGCTTATAAGATGTTCGTCGCCGTGCAAAGCAGAGAACGTATGGTGCGTAGTGCATCGAGAAGAACCGCTTCCCATGGTCGAATTTCGAGACCTTAGAACTTCAAGGCCAGAGTGACGGCTGTCCAAATCGTACCGTTTAGATGCTCCACCTTCCGCTCGCACTTTGGTTATAAGTATTAGTATGCTTGAAAGCTATATCCTTTCCCTGAAAAAATGTGCGAAGCCCTCCTGACATGAAAGAGGTACCGCGGTCTGAATGTATACAAGCAGGTATGCCGAAAACGACGAACAAATGAAGGAGACAATCACCAGCATTGGAGGTGGAAATATTAAAGCAAGGAAAGGCAAAAGTGAGGCGAAAGAACTCATCGACGATTGTCATCAAAAACTCCTTAGGGTTGGGGATAGTAGTGGTTCTTCAAAGTCTATCTTCGAAGTCTCTCGAACGACTGGTTTGCTTTAATTAGTGCAAAATGTGGCGGTTTGAAATACTTTGCCTTAACCTCCGCACATATTCGATAGCGAGATATCATGTCTTTCAATTTTTGGACAGAAAACGGGAGGTTTTGAGCGCGAATAAATTGAAGCATGCGAGTGACTGTCACAACGAGACCACACCTTGACGTGGTGTGACGTCTTACGTGCCTCCATGATCCAACGAGCTACGGGTTGGCTCATCTCAAGCCGAAGATCCTATCATACCTGGAAGGTCACTGGATAGAGGCCTGACGAAGTAGTCTCCTGGTCCTCCCAATCAAGGATTGATCTGAGTTAGCAGCTCAGTCGGCAAAACGAGTGGAAGAATAATTGGTCCAAGTAGATGAGCTTCCACTCAGCCAGTTCCCTCTTTTATTCAACCTGTCTCTTCTATCTCCAACCCAATCTGTTTGCCACTTCTGCCTACCCATAGTATCTCCATTGATAACACGCTCGATACTCACAATGGTTCATTGTCAAGTAGTGTAATAGGTGGTTTTCAGCCTGATAGCTCACATTTTCTCACGCCTCGTCACCCTCTGAACCTCGGTTCCTTCAATGCAGGCTGGCCAACAGGCGTGTTTGGCTCTGACAGTTGATTGTCTCACTTTCGATTGATGTCTGCTGTGTGAGTGAAACACGAATTCAGGATTCGAGTAGAGTAATTCAACTAACTGCGCCAAACGTCTCGTCAAGATATTCTCTTCGCACTTCAGGAGAGGAAGCAGCTCAAGCTGTGGGTCAACGTGATGTAGGAATAGC
>LUCM01002273.1:0-83815 GCA_008360955.1 Fasciolopsis buskii | reverse complement strand
CCATCTTCAAGAAGGGTACACGGAGTGACTGCAGCAATCATCGTGGGATTAGTTTAATTCCGATAGTTACTAAGGTCTCAGCTTCGATAATGCTGCGCCGTTTGACACCGATTCGCGAGAGTAATATCCGCGAACAACAGGCCGGATTTCGTCCATGTCGACGTTGCATGGACCAGATATTCACTCTTTGACAGATACTCGAAACGCGCCACACGCACCGCCGCCCTACGATCGTAGTCTTCCTCGACTTGAAAGGTGCTTTGGACTCCGTGGATCGACCGGCACTACTCAGTACTGTCCACCGGAAGGGTATGCCAACGAGGTTTATGAACCTGTTGCGAGCATTGTACTCGCCTACCTATGGTCGCGTTAGGGTATACGGTGAACTGTCACGTTCATTCGAAACGACTAGTGGCGTTCGACAAGGGTGTCCCATCTCTCCATTCTTGTTCAACTTCGTCATGGACGAGATGATGGAAGATGCTTTAGGAGGTCTCCGGGATGTAGAAGTCGAACTGGGAAGTGGAGGGAAGCAATGCGACCTAGATTACGCAGACGACGTCATGTGCCTGTTCGAGTCTGCGGACCATGGTACAATGGGCACTAGATAGACTGTCGAGATCGGTTGCTCGGTTTGGCATGTGCTTTGCACCTTCAGAGTGCAAATTGCTGTTACAGGACTGGACGACAGCAGCGCCGAACTTGATACTGGATGGAGAGGAAATAACAATGGTGGACCGTTTCACCTACCTTGGTAGCTGCGTGTCTAACGATGTTGGCTCGGGATTGGAAGTAAGTATGCGTATATCAAGGACTTGGGAAGCTTATGCTGGACTGAACCACTTGTGGCGTCGGCCTGATATTTCACTGAAATTGAAAGGTCGTGTGTACTGTGCTGCAGTGCGTTCAGTTCTGTTGTACGGTTGCGAGACGTGGAGTATGCGTGTGGGCGATGTTCGTCGCTTGGAGGTTTTCGACAACCGATGTCTGTCTGGTATGGCTAGGATTGGATGGAGTGACCGGGTGAGTAATATTTAGGTTAGGAATCTGGTATTGGGTGCCACTTCTGAGAATAGCTTGTTTCAGCGTACGAAACTTAGTAGACTACGTTGGTTGGGTCACGTGTTGCGTCTGACGAACACTCGTCCACCATACCGTGCCTTATTTTGTGTTCCTCCTAAGGAATGGAAGAAGCCATGTGGAGGCCAACAGATGACGTGGCAACGTGGGATGAGAAAATGTACAGCGAAGTTAGGTAAAGTAGGTGTCTCACGTTTTCGTGGTTGGGATCCGACAAAACCTGTCAACTAGCTTGTTGGAGACACTGGTGAATATGGGAATGAATCGCGAACAGTGACGATCTTGTTGTCATTTTCCGTTGAATCAGAATGATTGAGAGTGCGTTTGTACAGTTAGATTGTTCTGTGTGTTTGTTTGCTGCAGCATTCTTATTTTTTACCGCCTGTGTCAGTCTGCTCTGTTCCCCTTTTTATAGACATGTACCTCTGTGGAAAGAGCAGCCGTCGGTGGGATTTGTGTTGCCGTTTAACGCTGGAGGAAGTTAGAGATGAATTTTTTTCGAAACTTTATATCTGAGCACGACAAAGAATACCCTTCGCAGTTGATTTATGATTCGTAACAGGGTTGTTCATTCATGGTGTCAGTGACCTGATTGGGCATACCTGAGATTGTCGGTCCTTTTATGGTAATACGTTTGACCCCTTGGTTGCCTTAAGGAGCGAATTACTGCATGACTTTCGGTCGTTTCAAGCCGATCTTTGCTGTTACTGGACTGACCTGGCATCTACGAATAGCCTGAAGCTGTCCGCGTACTCTGTAAACGACAATCAAAGCTCTTCGTTGTTAGTGCAACTCACCGAATGTGATGCGTGATACATCAACGAAAAATGTGATTTAAGCGGATTTGTGCAGTTTCAGGAGGTCTTGCTCTTGAAGCACGTCGGAACAGAGATTCGGACGGGTCGATGGTCTGACATCAGAGGACCGCCGGTTTCCTCAGTATTTTGTGACGAAAACATTGGCCATCTGCAATGCCGATTGCATTGGAGCCATTAAGATTCTGTTGCATGGCCTAACAATATGCAGTAGTCCGCTGTCCCCCGGTGCATAGTCAACTCCGGCTTGTTGAAATCTAATGTGGTTTATGCTCCCAGGTGTCAGGTTTGCCATTGTTGGTTCTTCTGCATGAGAGGCAACAGTCCTGTTCCGTGCTGAACGATGACGATGAAGAGTTCAGTAGACTTTAGGGTCTGATGCGTACTTCCGCCACTAAGAACATATTTTACCGCTGTCTATCGGTTTTGCCACCTTTCGCTAGTTTCTATGGATTTTTCTGTTTAAATATTGTGTTGACCCCGTGCTTTTCTCAGGCTCATATATATATAGATATATATATATATATATATCCTCCAAGCATATAACAAAGCCAGTTTTTTTCTGTTTGATGCATAGCCAGTTTTGGGAAATACCCTGTTCGTCAAAAAACATCCTCTCAAAAAACGTCGAAGTACTTTACACTTGAGAAGTCTCTTATTGATGTCAAATTTCTTTGAAGTGAACAGACTATTCATCACCTTAAAGTTTTATATATTATGTTACTGAGCCTTCCGCATCCTCTTCAGCATAACGTTAAATTGGTTGTCATCCCGTGTCTGCGTCGGTTGTATACCATTTATATTTTATTTTTTTGTGAACCCTAAATGAGTACACATGCAAATCATGTTCCAGATGCCTGCTCCAAAACGATTGCGAGAGCTCGTGCGTGATATTCGGTCTGCAAGAACAGCGGCTGAGGAGCGTGCGATTGTCAACAGAGAATGCGCCCTGATTCGAGATAGTTTTCGGGAGGAAAATAATATTTACAGATGTCGTAACGTTGCTAAATTGCTCTACATTCATATGTTGGGATATCCTGCCCATTTCGGCCAAGTAGGTGGTTTGAGATTTAACAAGCCAGTTTGTAAGCTTACTTTCTTATGTGGCACTTAGTCTGTTTTTGAGGATTGCGAGCTGATGAACATACGCTGTGTTCATTTGTTTTTCTCAATTACACAGATCGCCTGATTGTTCTATTCTAATGTACGTGTTTTCGGTTAATCTTTTCTAATAGCGGTTAAACGGCTGACTAAAACTCAGTTTTGATCATTTTGATCTCTTCGCATGTTTTCCCTTCTTAGTTGGAATGCCTGAAGCTGATTGCCTCACCCCGTTTCACTGACAAAAGGGTGGGCTACTTAGGCGCAATGCTTCTTTTGGATGAGCGTACGGATGTGCATCTCCTGGTTACTAATTCTCTAAAGAAGTAAGCTGATGCGGTGCATTTAACTCGTTTTTGTCCAACGGATTGTCTGTGGCATCACTTGATGTTCCTTTGGTTTCCGGACTCAGTTTACCCTCGTCATCACACCTTTTTTGCTTTCCAGACATATTGCCGTTTTTATGGACTCAGCCTTCATTTTAGATTTCTGTTGATTTTTCTATTGTTTAGGTTACCTCGCTGCTCATGCTATTTAAATTGGCGTGATTGTTACCATTTAGCAATGAAGCTGGTGTTCAGAATAAGGTTCTGTACATAATCGTTTAACCAACTAACTAACTGTACATAACTAAACCGTAGTTTTCACGGATAATAAGATTGGAAAATAAAAATATACTGCATGTTGAACGTTTTGTTTTACTGAGTTCTTCATCACGGTCTGACTGGCAGATGCGCCAAATTTAATGTGGTCTGCACGTAATTTTGATTGATTGTATTGTATTGTGGTCGTGAAATGCAGTACCTACTGCACCTTGACACCTTGCGTGCCTCCATGACCCAACGAACTATTTGGCATGGCTTATCTCAAGCTGAAGATTCAGTCATGTCTGGGAGGTCAACGGGTAGAAGTCTGTTGAAGTAGTCTCCTGGTCCTGTCGGTTGGGGTTATATTTGAGGCCACAACTCAATCGAAAAATTGAGTCGTAAAGGCTGCAGCTATCGGCAATTGTCTAAACCTGGTCCGTGGAACCCAAATATAAGCGAAGTGATCAAGGCATCTAACGACAATGGTTCACTCAAGAGCTTCATATGGAACACTTTACGGAACAGGCTATTTGGCCCAACGCCACAGTGGAACTCCTATCTGTGCCTGCAAAACGGGCCAGTACAGACAGATATCAGTCCTCCATCAGAGATGGGGTTGATCAAGGAGACAGGTTTTCTAAAAAGCATAACGCAGCTGGGCGGGATGGGTTGTCTCCGTCCTTATCCAAGGACGACGGAGAAGTGTTAATATCAGATCTAACAAAACTCCTGAGATAAGACTAAACAAGAGAGCGGGTTCCTGAGGACTGGTGTGAATCGGTGATTGTGCCGATTTCTAAGAAAGGTAAAAATCACGGGTGAATTAGTCTGGCAAGCACTGCATCCGAACTACTCGCGGGAAATTATACTTTCCCGATTATCTAGTACCGACGAAAGATGTATGCGTGAGATTCAAGTTGGTTTCCGACTCGATTTACGAAATCTCCACTGTGTGACGAATGTAAGAACATAGATGCACACCTTCCGTAGACCCAAGATTCCTGTCTTCATTGATCTGAAAGCGACGTTCGATGCAGCCGACCGTCGTACAATTCTGTGGTGATGCTTCTCATTGCATGATGTGCCAGAGGAATTTAGTTCATTTTTCCCATCTCTATTTGAACAGCCGAAACCGAGCTCGTGCTCATGGTGCTGTTTCATCCGAGTTAGGGACAAGAAATCGTATTCATCCGAATTGTCCCCTTTTATCTTTTCTGTTCAACTTTGCCACTGAGATGGTTATGGAGATAGTCCTAGCCTCATGTGACAGTAGTGTCGTCGATATTTACTCAGCCAGGGAACTGTCTGATCTAGTAGGTGCGACAGCAACTTTTCACTGTTCCTCGTTCTTTCTTTTTAAGATATTATTGCCATATATCACTTAAAAGTAGAGCACGTTGGTACAAGGTCAATGTTTGCAAAAACTGAACGAAATTGATCTGCGAAACGTTCTACGTATTTAATGGTTGGATCTTTTACCCGACTCTATCTTCAGCGATCTCAACCATCCAACGGCTTATGTTGCCAGTTTAGCTTTGTGCACATTGGGAAGTATTTGTTCGGCAGAGATGAGTCGCGATTTGGCTGGTGAAGTGGAGCGATTGATCAAGTCGTCGAATTCTTACTTAAAGAAAAAAGTGAGTTTTCTTGTTCCTTCATTCCATTTGCTTGTAATCTTATTTTGGAGTAGACAAATGTGAAGGGGGACGTTTTCTCGGGTATTCCGGGCCGTCAGCGCAACAGAAAATTCATTTTTAGCTGATCAGGTTATAGTCCAAAATTCTTTGGTCTATTTTCGGAAATATTGACTTTAAACGGCCTCAAACAGACAGATAGATGATTAGCCGTTTATTCTATCCGTTTATGACTTTTCACTCTCTAGAGCCTCTTTCGATTATATCCACCTCGCATCTTTTTCAGGCGGCACTGTGTGCATTTCAAATAATTCGGAAGGTCCCTGATCTGATGGAAATGTTCATTCCATGCACACGTTCCTTGCTGACAGATAAAAATCATGGAGTTATTTTAGCTTCAATATGCCTTATACAGGAGATGTGTGAACGCAGTCCGGACACTTTGAATTATTTTCGAAAAGTAAGTTGTCTTTTTCTGCTTACAACTTCCTGTTTCGCGTTTAACCTCTTCCGGGTATCGTTAATATTTAGTCGCGTAGGATTTGGTCTGTCTGCGAAGTGATTTATCATAGACTATAACTGATTACATCACTTTTTAGATGTTTCGTCCTTGTTGGGACATCTTAGCAATGGATCTCTTCGGCGTTTTAACTGAGAGTGTAATCCCGAATATGCGGTTTTGAATGATGTGCCTTGATCAACAGGTCTCAATGGCTTAACGAACATTATATTCCGAGGTGTTGTTACGTTGGACGACACATAAGCGAGCGTCTTTAGCCACGGTAGAAAGACGGATAGTACCATCAGATACCCAGTCTTTATTATGGCGTCCTGTGGCCCCTAGTTTACTCGTTGGACCCTGTTGTACTATGACTTTTGATTTATCCCATAGCGAATCAACCAAATCTCTTATCGTCGAGTGAAGTGGATGTGTCCGTTGATAAACGCCGTTCAATCTCCATCAGTCAGGCTCCCGTCTTATTCCGTGAATTAAGAGGTAAAACTTGTTGTGTTGCCGAGTTTGGTTGGTCTATGCACACACTGAAGCACAAGACCCAAGTACTCGCAGTGCACGATATCCCAGGAGCCCAGCCTGTAGTCTAGTAAGACACGAACACACACACAGAGGTTGGAGACACAAAAAGTTCGAGCTCAAGACTCAAGGCCCGTAGTCGCACAACGAATGGGACAGATCTGCTGCTCCCTTAAATGAGCAGCCACACGGAACAATAAGCGGCGCGAAATACGAACAGCTAGCCCAGCCCGCTAGCGGAAGAGAGAAGACGAACACAGAGTACTGCCGCGCGTTTATTGGTGACCCACCAACACAAGTCAGAATTCAAGTGAGCTCTATCGTTTATATAGTTTTGTTGGGTGGCCTTGATCGATGTGTGGACTAGCCAATCACAGAACGGGCTTTTGTGAATCTTTTCGCGGACATATAAAAATATTCAAGTGCGCAATATTTAAAATAATGCCAATTTCGAAATATTAAGAAAAGGATAGATTCTTTTGGAAAAATAGTAGCAGAAATGAAATCTACGGCTCCAAAAATCTTGGAATGGTCGTCGACCATAACAAAACTCCTCGAGAGAGCTGTTTTGATGCGGATCGTCAACGGAACACAGCTTTGCGCGTACCAGCACCCAGTCTCAACCGCTCTTGTTACCTGTCTCAGCACTGCGGTACGATCTGCAGTCTTCCATTGACAAACCTTGTCGTCACCGGACTAACACATAATCGACCGGTAGTGTTTAAGTGGGTCTTTTATGGCATGCTTGCAGTATGAGTGTAATGGAAGTCATACCCCATAGCCGCTGCCGACTACCACAGGGGAAGGGGCAAATGGCAACGTGGACTCTGAAATTTGGGATGGCATAGAGTGACATGAGGTTCCAATATGTCAAGTGTGGTAACATGCCGGGCGATAGTGGGATGCTACCTGCCACCTAAGTGACGAACGGAACTGGGATTCGACTTCTGACCATTTCAGTGACACGACTAATCCCCTTAACCGTCGCCAATCTTTTACCCCTTAAAGGTCAAAGGTTACGAATCCCAGGTCCCCCGATCACTTTGGTAGCCGATGGTAATTCGCTTTCCCAGCGACGTTGCTACGCCAGAGCTACTGAGACTGTGTGATTCTCTGCAGCTCCAAGTTTCAAGGATGCGGTTGCCGGTTCCACTCTTCCTCGTGCAGTGGGCCCGGTCGCAGCCGGATTACAACTCCACCAATCTTTTTGGTGACGAAAAAAACTTTGTCATCAACACAATTTGTATGCCTTTATTTCATTTGATTGTCCTTCGTTGGTTATGACTTCTTACCAACCACGTCAGACTGTTTTCATTCTTTATTTCGTATCTGGTTCGTGTCCTACCGAGTATAGCCTTCGTCGTCTATTGTGAACTTCCGCGAACTCGAACCCTGGTGAAGTCGATGAATTGTAATGTTTCTGATCAATACAGTCCTTTTCAAGCGTGCTAAGCCATATTTCATAGCAAAACGTACCTGTATAGCTAACTGTTGAGGACTGTGAAATTTGGCTTTAGGCGGCCAACTAAGAAGCTTCCTGTGACGAAGGCTGAGCACTATCTGTGAGTTCGAAATCCCTTAGGGTCTTCGTTCGCATCAGTTCCGTAATTGTCATATCCTTCAAAGTCGTTTCACACAACATTTTGTTAGTACAAAGGGGACGACAGTGAAGACAACTGTGTCCAGTAGTCGTACTGTAGTTTTTTTCACTCCAAATTCATGGCCTTCCTGCTTTTCTTTGTTGCCAGTTAGTTCTTCTTCTAATCTCATACTAGCGATTTCCCCCCACAATCTATCAAATTAGATTTTTTTGCGTACTTTTGTTGTCTTGGGCGTGTATTGAGTTTCAAGCGCCTCGTAAACGGCTGTTTTTTCTTTTGATAATTTTGTACTCATATGCTTTTCTTAATACATACATATAAATCGTTACTTTTCTCCGCTTTTATAGCAATTAGTGCCAATGCTCGTGCGTACTTTGAAAAACCTGATTATGACAGGCTATTCTCCTGATCATGACGTGAATAAAATCAGTGACCCTTTTCTTCAGGTGAGTAATCTTTTGTTTTAAAACGTATTTTGCACTCTGTGCCGAAATTTGATACTGAATGGGGGGAGGGAAACAACAATTGTGGGCTGTTTCACTTACCCTGGTCGAACGTGTCGAACGATGGTAGCTCAGCAGTGAAGATAAACGCGTATGTCGAAGGCTCGAGCAGCCTACGCTGGACTGGAACACTTGTGGCGTCGGCCTGATATTTCACTGAAGTTGAAAGGTCATGTGTACTGTGCCGCAGTGCGCTCAGTTCTGTTGTACGATTGCGAGACATGGAGTATGCGTGTGGGCGATGTTCGTCGCTTGGTAGTTTTCGATCACCGATGTCTACGTAGAATCGCCAGGATTGGATAGAGTAACATGGTGAATAATGTAGAAGTTATGAATCTTGTATTAAGCGCAGGTTGTGAGAACACTTTATCTCAGCGCATGAAACTCAGTAGACTACGTTGGCTGGGTTACGTGTTGCGTATGACGAACACTCGTATACCATACTCGTGTCCTATTTTGAATTTCTCCCAAGGAGTGGAAGAAACCGTCTGGAGGTTAGTAGATGACGTGGCAACGTGGAATGAGAAAGTGTACGTCGAACTTCGGTAAAGTAGGTGTCTCACGTTTTCGTGGTTGGGATCCGACAAAACCTGTCAACTAGCTTGTTGGAGACACTGGTGAATATGGGAATGAATCGCGAACAGTGACGATCTTGTTGTCATTTTCCGTTGAATCAGAATGATTGAGAGTGCGTTTGTACAGTTAGATTGTTCTGTGTGTTGGTTGCTGCAGCATTCTTATCTTTTACCGCCTGTGTAGGTCCACTCTCTGTTCTCTTTGTATATTCCCTCGCTTTAGGGAAACATGTAACTCTGGGGAAACGGCTGTTGTTTGAGGGCGAACGATGATGATAGTGATTTTGAATGTTTAGTTTTGTCACTCAACTTCGAGCATGGTCTAATCAATCAGGCTGCTTTAATACTTCCTCAAATTTCGTTTCATTTCAGGTTAAGATCCTTCGCCTGATGCGTATCCTTGGCCACGGAGACAAGGTCGCTAGTGAAGCAATGAATGACATACTGGCTCAGGTGATTTGCCAAATTCCGTAAATTCTCAATCTGCCGTTTTATACTACCAGGTTTCGTCTGTTCTTTGGTATACATTAAGTCGATCGAAATAAGATGGTTCAACCCCGAAGTTTAATAATATGCTGTAAAATGGAATTGTTTCGGGTTGCTTACGTGAGGGGCGTTTATCATCATAGCCTTTAAAAGGGAGAGGGTTGTCAGTTAATAGAAAGACTAAGCAAACGAAAAAGTTTGACATTTTGGATGAAAAAGATGGAAACGCGGCATCTAATGACAGAAACTTAGATCTTTTTTGATTTCGGTTCTGTTGCACGCTTAGGAGTGTCTTTCTGGCTCCCCTCATTCGGTCGGTTAGTTCGCTTGCCTACTACGATTGTTGAAGACTAGTGACAATAAATTCCTAAGCTTTTCAGTTCTTCGTCTATCCGATGGACAACTTTCAACCGGTAACTTAACTTTCTGTGTATTTACTGATAGACTCCTTCGGAAAACCGAGTGGCTGGTCGTATAAAGTTCATGCAATCGACTGATTCGTCTAGTGAATCTCTATTCCATTTGCACCTTGCTGGTTTTCCTATCGGTTGTCCGTTGTTTACTCCAGTCAAACACAGGATATAATCCGATCGTTTGTAATCTCTTTTGTTTCGTTTCCTACTGAAGAGAGAAAATGCATCTTTTCCGAAAAAGGGATAGTGGCCAACTGAGGGCTATTAGGTGAAGGAATTGACCAGCAGTGGAAGACTGAAACCCGAGAGATCCTAGTGGAAACTCCGTGATGTTAATTACTTGACTACCACCGGTCGTGGTGATCAGCTTTTTGCACGGGATCGTGATTTTCTACTTCGTTTATCAATTCGTAGTTCTGTCAACGTCCGGGTGCTTATGCATCACCGTTCTAAATTAGACCTTAGACTACTTTTTTATAACATTTGAACTATGAAACTGATGAATACTGCACTACACTCTTCATACGTAATTGATGTGTTTCCGATCATTCTTCTGCATATGCGCAGGTAGCCACAAACACAGAAACAAGCAAAAATGTGGGGCATGCAATATTATACGAAATTGTTCTAACCATTATGGGAATCGAATCCGATCCAGGTCTTCGAGTGAGTGCTTTGCCTTGTTATTTTTCCGGTTTACACTGTCGCTAAAATGGTTGAAAATCTCAGATGCATCCTGGACACAAGTGGAATCGTGGTATGATCCGAGATTTACGGTAGTTTACCCATTACACTAATGCAACTTTCTCGCTATTTGTTCCGCAAACCTGTTGTGCACTTTCAAAGTTCAGGATTCTTCAAGGATTGATAGAGTTTATGCCCGTAACCAACCATTTGGAAGCGATCCCTCGGGAGCTTGATTACAATTGGCGAACCTGCGATGCTATGACGTCCGGTTTTCCTTCAAAAGAAGGGTGTATGGTGCTATACGGTCCGTAGTATACTCATTTACGGTTCCGAGTGCTGGCCTCGCATCAGCAAGTACCATGAATTTATTTTCAGGTTTCCATCGATATATCTGTTTGTAGACTGTAATAAAACCTGTTAAACATTGGTGACATCGGTTGTCTAAATAGGCGCCTCTGAACGTGGAAAGTGAACCCTACTGGGGCACGAAAATTTTCTAAACGTTTTTGGCACGACCTTAGGGTTTATCATAGGTTAACTTCATAAATGAAAACAAACTCGCTTGTCCATCTAAGGCACTTATCGAGTATTCTACCCACGATGCCTATACATATAGCCTGGAGATAATTATTTATAAACTGGTGTATTTTGCGCTAGCGGAAAAATTTGCGTTTAGGGAAGATCTTGGTTTACGTCAACGTTGACCTTGCGTCAAGGTCATGTAGGCGCGCCGCGTTAATCGCTTACATTGTTGCCGTGACAGAGAGACAGTGAGTGAGAAACAAAACGGTCTACTACCACAATATAGCGGATAAGGAGCTGCTTTCAAAAACTTTATGTTTAAACCAAACAGGATCATCATTTACATCATATTAAACTGATAAACTATGCCAGGAGCATGTTTTCCATGAAGGAAATTAATCATATCCAAAGATGACCCCAAAGTTGCTTATATTCGTATCAAAATTTAACGGCAAGTTCTTTTCTTTAATCCTGTCGCAGATTATTGCCGATATTTCATGCATTGTTGTTCAGACAGACTTGAATAGTATTTAAACGCTGCAAGTTTCACCAGTTATATAGCATGAGTTAGTCACATCACAAATTAGGGAATATAATTATCCTGCAATATATTAGAAAATGCTGAGCGCCTTTATCTAAGGACCCGTTAACTTTGTTGATGGATAAATGGCATATGATGACCCGAAAAACGCTTGCACAATAGACACTTATGAGAAAGTTCTTCGAAAAAGTTATCCCACTCTTCTTATTCCCGCCCAAGTAAAGTTAGGAAATCGAATACCAACGGATAGAAGGAGAATGCACTCGGAATAGAAAAATATTTGTCGTTATGATAACGGAGATATTTCCCTTATTCCAAGAAAGTAGCCTATATAAAAGGACGTCACTGTTTCCTAGCCAATCTCTTTCACTCTGCCAGAATTTGGTAAACGTGTTTTCCTGAGTGGAGCGATGTTCTTTCAGTCGGGTAAAGGTACACCTGGGTGGAAGGTATGCATCATATACAACCATATCCAAGCCTGAATCTTGATTCTATTCAAAATGTTGCGTGTCTAGGAGTGATAACCAATGGACACTGACTTAGAAATTCTAAAGCTTCTTGAAATATGGAATAAAAGCAATTTCACTTTGGAGATGTTGGATGCTATATCGAAATAACTAAAAATCTACTGAAAGGTATTGTCTGGCCCGTCGATTGGCACTGTTTATTAATGCAGGATTTCCAGCCAGGCATGCGCAAAATTGTTAGGAAAAAACTTCCTTTTTGTTCTCCCTGGTGGGTTCGTCATGCGTCGAGATTGAGACTTACATTCAATGACTAAAATGGGACATCTGCTAAATTTATAACCTACTTGCTCGCTACATAACTTTCTGGCCTACGACTGATTATCGAAAAAATTCGCCAGGTTTCGCTGAATAAAAGGAATACAAATTCAAGCATTTACTTTCCTATGATGCTGTCCGCTGAAGCGGAAATTGCTCGTATGATGCTTGTTGCATAACTTTCGGCAAGTCTTGTGTATGTGTATTAGTTCCTGAAAACTTGTTAATGAAATACTGTCACCTTACAATTTCCAATGTGTCAATATTTTTAATTAAGGTGTTGGCCGTCAATATACTGGGCCGATTTTTGTTGAACACTGACAAAGATATTCGATATGTGGCGCTGAATACTCTGCTGCGGGTTGTGCATGCCGATTCGAAGGCGGTCCAGCGACATCGAGCTACTATTCTAGACTGTTTGAAAGATCCAGACGTCTCCATCCAGAGGTAAGTTCTCGTGTAGTTCTCTCTGCAGCGACGTACCGAATGTCCTCTCATTGTTGCTTTTGGTTCATAAGTGTAAATTTCACGACGTCTAACTAATAGAAGAAAGAATTGGTTATATTGTTTTTCTGAGTGAATCTTAAGTAGTTTCAAATGTGACATTGCCACGGTGATAGCGATGCCTTAAGCAATCGAGTTTTAGTCCAATCTAGTCGAGACGAAAACTTTTCGCGTTGTCAGCTCTACAAAGCCTTATTCACTATGCAGACATGTTCCCGAGTTCACACTGATGAACGGTAGTTGATAATTTGGGGAGTCCTATTGGAAGCAGCCAAGCTATGCAACTTGTGCAGATAACCGATCATGCTTAGGAAGTACATCCGTACGTTCTGCGTGATCACGTAGCTCACTTGGTCGAGCACATACGGTCCCATCGACGGTTGTGTTCCGGGACTCGACAGTGGTGCTACCAAGCCGACCATTTGTCTTCTTCATCCATAAGTTCTACTCGTCAGATTTTTCACTAGTTCTCGGTTTTGCTCCCAAAGTTCTCAGACTCCAGCGTTCTGATTTCTTTAACCGTTTTATTCGTCTAAGGTCTTGGTGTTAATAGTTCAGCCGCCTTCGTCCGGGCCCATACCACATATGACTTGGTGTGATGCCATACACAATTCGATTCGGTTCATTTCAGTTTTTGTGACCAGTAACTTTGCACTGACATACTTTGGTTTCTGCTACTATCTCGCAGCGCCGAATAATATTGAAAAGAAAATTGTAAGATCATTATTTAAAGGAAATCACCATTCAAGTTCCTAGACTCACTGTTGTTGCGCGCTGTTTATAGTGCTGCATATATTTGAGAGTATTGACCCATATGCGAACGTGCAGGGGAAATCTGTTTAAAAATAACAACCATAATTATGCAGTGTTATTGCAGATACTCGTATCTTTGTTAAACGAGCCTGACGAACCACATAAACAACAAAATCCAACGTTTTCTCCCCAGTTTTGTGCATCTGTTAAATCACCGGTCCAATCCTCCTTTATGTATTTTCAGACATTTGGTTGCAGATCCTATATAATCGGAATAGTAGTAGAAAAAATAACAATGCTAGAGAAAGCGAAAAGAAATGAGAATACTGATGCTTATCGCATATCCAACCTTCCGGACTCTTTTTTCATCGATTGTCCATCGGATCCGTGGTTCCTATGAAACTGCCCAAACCATACTAGAGGACTGTTTTAGGCAGCCGCACTCCGAGGCTATTCAAAAGATGTTATCTTCAGGGCTGCAGAACGGAACACGACATCCGCAAATTGATAGGATCCGGTGATTGATAGCCTAATTCGTGCACTTTTTTAATCACTTCGGATCAGGAGCCAAACATTCCGGCAAAGCCGGCGACTGAGAAATTCGGTTCGACTGCCTGTGTTCATATGCAGTGTCTCAAAGAGAGCTAAAGGGTCATGGCCTTGTTCTGTGGAACATGTTCCAAAGGCTAGTTTGTATCACGCTCTTTTTAGGTCAATATTCAGTGCATGTGGCCTCAGTAGATATCGAATGTTTTGTTCTCCGTGTTTTATTAGCTCCAACTTCGGTTACTAGAGCTTATGATGATGAAGATGGTGAAATAATGGTTGTACACCGATGACCGTCGACAGTTCTCACTAATTTGTCCGCTACGGAGTTGTTTCTGTAGACGGATTCAAATTTTCGTATATGACGCTTATTGATGTTGAAGGTTCTGTTCGATATGAATCCTCTTTGTTATTGATTATTCATGTTTTTTTCAGGCGTGCAGTCGATCTGTGTTTCGCGCTGATAAACGGAACCAATGTTCGTACTATGGTGAAGGAGCTCCTGAACTACCTAGATTACTGTGATATTGATTCGAAAGGAGATGTTTGTTCAAATTTGGTTCTGGCCACAGAGAAGTATGCCCCAAACAAACGCTGGCATATTGATGCGATGCTAGCAGTATTGACCACTGTGCGTATCCCGATTTCGCCTAATCCGTTTGTTATTATTGCTTTGATTTTTTTGAATTTGTATGTAGTGCTGTGATCTTATACTCGGCTATCGTCCCATGTATATGTGGCAGTTATTAACTTCAGGACCCCCTGCTTTCAGCTAAGTATCGCATTCCGTGCTGAAGTCTTCACGGAATATCATAGAATGACCCCATATAAACTTAACAGTCAATTCCACTTACCACTAATCGTTTTGAAACTTCCCGTTTTTCGGTATTTTTTGAAAATCGCGAGGGAGCATGCTTCTGTTGTTTGGCTCTTCCTTGCATCGCCACAGTAATGAAGGCCTGGAAATCTCCTAACTTCTTCGTACGGTACGTGGTGAACCATCCGTCGGCTGATAATTCCGGTGTGCCACGATGAGCGAAATTCTTATGTCTGTACACTTTCTTTTCAACTCCTTACCATTTATTTCATTTCTCCCTGCGTGGCTTGATTTTGCAGTTGGAGTCCTGGATGAGCGGTGCCATTGTGCGAAATGAGTCAAGCTGCACTGTAGCTTTAATTGTGACCCTAGTACATCCAGCCTCTGTTGTATACAGTGAACACCCTCTCGATCGTAAATTCTCACTTGTTGGCACACCTAATATCTCCATTTGATACCAACTACTTGGATTACCATTAGAAGTCCCGTTTCACTGTCCACACCTTCAAACTGTTCCCGATCGTCCAATTCACGATGGGGAATTAGCGAGGAACAATTAGGGAAGCTGCGCCAGTCATTGGTTAATTCGAACTTGACGCGTGATTGCAACGATTCGGTCATGGACACATGCGTCACGACTTCATTATTATGTGTAGTGGTTGAGTCTGTCATTGGCTGGTGTTAATACGTTACTTACCCCTGGGGTAATTGAATGTTCGCGGCGTTGGTGACATATTTTTAAGATTTTCGCCTCCATGACGAGGGACGTTTCTCATGCATTTTACGTGGGAGTGTTTATGTGCATTATTGGTTCCGATTTACCTCGTTATCCTTCCGATTTTATCGGGGTATTCAGTGTATGCTTTAGGCCTTACTAAAGAAAACCGTAATCGCAACATTCAGACATAGGATCAGTATTTGATCGAAATAAAGAACATTAGCAAATCACATAGTTCATCTAGATAACTGACCAGTTCTGCTCGCAGAATAGATTATTACTCGAATTTTTTGAGTATCACTGTCACCTATTGATTATCCACTACCCGGTCGTACCGCACGAGACGGCATTCCGATTCGATTTGATCTATACTTTGTGGCTACTTTACAAGATGACGACCACAGTTATGTGCACGCTCGGGAACAATTTGGATTTGCCATCCAATCAGGATTTCGTCGTGCCTAATCAACCGTGATTCGATGACTGAATGGGGCGGTTATTTAAACACCTGGTAGATTTCCTTCTGTTCAGTTTTCGGG
Organism: Fasciolopsis buskii; assembly: GCA_008360955.1. Lineage (NCBI taxonomy): Eukaryota > Metazoa > Platyhelminthes > Trematoda > Plagiorchiida > Fasciolidae > Fasciolopsis > Fasciolopsis buskii. Next base: position 67,578 of record LUCM01002273.1, on the reverse strand, counting down.
TCATATAGAAAATCACTGCACATTACTATTGATTTCAGCCCCGTTTTTGTGCACACTCGATCGAGTAACACAAAATGATTGAGATCCTTGCTCTTATCTCATTCAAAGCGAATGTTTCCTGCTTCTAAGTGTGTCCACCAATATTTCTGTCTCGTATATTATATCTTCTGCCTTTTGTGTACACCTCTGAATGTGTTAATGACTGTTCTTTTTATGTTCACATGGACAACCGTTACTTGACAGCCCAAATCCCAGTTAATTGATGAGCTACTTTACCTAAGCGACACTAATTCTTTATTCTAATCTTATGTTCATCGTCTCAATGCAGGCCGGAAATTACGCGCGCGATGACGTGGTCTCTTCTTTGGTTCAGCTGATTGCTCAGAATCCCGATCTGCACGGATACGCTACACTCCATCTGTTCAATGCGCTCTGTGAGGCGATGACACAGCAGCCATTAGTTCAGGTAGGCGCATTAACTTCCATTCACCTCATGCATGTTGAGCCAAACTCTAGCTGGGGATTCAGTGGGGAAAGCCAAATCTGTCCGGGCGTATTGCATTGTCGCTGAGAGTCATTAAATCATGATACAAGTGATACAAACATCAAATTGCAAATTACCTGCACCGTGACAGTTGTCAGGAATACCATAACATTGGAATAGAAAATAATAGATAAGTATTGCATGCCTGCGTCTAAACTCAATGTCTACGACGACAAGGAGCATAGTCAATGATTATCCGCCGATAAGACAAACTCATGTTTCGCGTCGCTACGCGCTGCGACATGGCGCTCTAGCTCAACAGGTACTTTGAGTCAGACTGACCATATCGCAGTTAGCTACCGTTGGCGCGGTTCTGTCCAGAACTGTAGATCGTACCGGACCACGTACGTCGAATCGGACCATGCGTTAGTTTTAATGCGATTTTTGCTGCAGCTGAATGACCATCGACGCAGGCCACAAATCCGATTGGCTGTCGAACGTTTGTCTGATTCGGCTGTTCGCAACAGCTACGAACAGAAACTGTCCGAGGAACTAAGAACTGCGACCAGTAGCAATGTGGACAAGCAATGTAGACGATCAGTGAGATCAAATTAAGCAGGCGATGCATTTGGCAGCGAATTTCGCCTGCGGTCCCAGACCTAGTATTCATCAAAAACACTGAATCTCTCAAGCGTCGCTAAGTCTAATGGAGCAAAAACGCGAGCTGCCTAACTGCAAGGAAATGAGTAAGATGCGTCGGCAGTTGCAGCGTCAGTTGACCATAAGCCTTGGGAATGACCGCGAAAACTGGTGGGTTAAGGTAGCCGAAGAGATGGAAGTGGCATCCGCTTCAGGTAACAGTCAAAGACTGTTTAAGCTTATATGGGACAGCGGTGGGCGGCGAACTTCGGTTAGTGAAGTCGTGTGCGATAGGAATGGAGAGCTCATCCGTGGTAGACAGGAAAGACTGGACCGTTGGGCAGAGCATTTCAAGGATCAGTTTAGCTGGCCATACGCTATCGTATCTAGTCCGACGTCTGGAGCTGTGAATCCTTGGGAGGTGTCACTTGATCCCCCAACGGAAGTGGAAGTGGAGTCGAATATTCGGCTTCTGAAGAGGGGAAAAGCTGCCGGTCCCGACGACCTTCCCCCAGTTCTTTTCAAATTGGGTGGAGAAGTGCTGATGAAATCACTTACCTCCTTGCTTCGTGATATTTGGAACGAGGAGCGTATCCCGCTATCGTGGGGTGAGTCACTGATTATACCCATCTTCAAGAAGGGTACACGGAGTGACTGCAGCAATCATCGTGGGATTAGTTTAATTCCGATAGTTACTAAGGTCTCAGCTTCGATAATGCTGCGCCGTTTGACACCGATTCGCGAGAGTAATATCCGCGAACAACAGGCCGGATTTCGTCCATGTCGACGTTGCATGGACCAGATATTCACTCTTTGACAGATACTCGAAACGCGCCACACGCACCGCCGCCCTGCGATCGTAGTCTTCCTCGACTTGAAAGGTGCTTTGGACTCCGTGGATCGACCGGCACTACTCAGTACTGTCCACCGGAAGGGTATGCCAACGAGGTTTATGAACCTGTTGCGAGCATTGTACTCGCCTACCTATGGTCGCGTTAGGGTATACGGTGAACTGTCACGTTCATTCGAAACGACTAGTGGCGTTCGACAAGGATGTCCCATCTCTCCATTCTTGTTCAACTTCGTCATGGACGAGATGATGGAAGATGCTTTAGGAGGTCTCCGGGATGTAGAAGTCGAACTGGGAAGTGGAGGGAAGCAATGCGACCTAGATTACGCAGACGACGTCATGTGCCTGTTCGAGTCTGCGGACCATGGTACAATGGGCACTAGATAGACTGTCGAGATCGGTTGCTCGGTTTGGCATGTGCTTTGCACCTTCAGAGTGCAAATTGCTGTTACAGGACTGGACGACAGCAGCGCCGAACTTGATACTGGATGGAGAGGAAATAACAATGGTGGACCGTTTCACCTACCTTGGTAGCTGCGTGTCTAACGATGTTGGCTCGGGATTGGAAGTAAGTATGCGTATATCAAGGACTTGGGAAGCTTATGCTGGACTGAACCACTTGTGGCGTCGGCCTGATATTTCACTGAAATTGAAAGGTCGTGTGTACTGTGCTGCAGTGCGTTCAGTTCTGTTGTACGGTTGCGAGACGTGGAGTATGCGTGTGGGCGATGTTCGTCGCTTGGAGGTTTTCGACAACCGATGTCTGTCTGGTATGGCTAGGATTGGATGGAGTGACCGGGTGAGTAATATTTAGGTTAGGAATCTGGTATTGGGTGCCACTTCTGAGAATAGCTTGTTTCAACGTACGAAACTTAGTAGACTACGTTGGTTGGGTCACGTGTTGCGTCTGACGAACACTCGTCCACCATACCGTGCCTTATTTTGTGTTCCTCCTAAGGAATGGAAGAAGCCATGTGGAGGCCAACAGATGACGTGGCAACGTGGGATGAGAAAATGTACAGCGAAGTTAGGTAAAGTAGGTGTCTCACGTTTTCGTGGTTGGGGTCCGAAAAACTCTTCGACTTGCTGGCTGGGGACACTGAAGGATATGGCAGTGAACCGTGAACAGTGGCGATCGTGCTGTCATTTTCTATCGAATCAGAATGATTGAGAACACGTGCGTTGGTACAGTTAGGCTGTGTTCCATGTGTTGGCTGCAGCAGCACCTTATCTTTTGCCGCCTATGTAGGTCCACTCCTTGTTCCCCTTGGATATTCACTCTTTTTATATAAACGTGTAACTCTGGGGAAAGGCAGAGGTCAGTGAGGCTTGCCTTGCTGTTTAAAGCTGAACCATGATGATGATGATGATGATGATGTTTACCTTAGGGACTTGAACAAACCGAAGAGAAACGTAAATGGACTAAGATGAAGGTATTTTCTTCCTTTCGTACTCGTCGAGCCGAATCGATCCCGGTGACAATCAACTACAGTGCAGAGAACTGGAGGCACCCATCGAAGTTTTTTTCCCTTAATGAACAACATTTGTTTGCTCTTATCCGTGTAAGGGAACTACCGGCTAGGCTGAATCAATCAACTGGGGTGACTGACGCACAGGTGCAGGACAGAGTAGGTGATCCGTTCTCGGCTAACGAGTGTCTTTGTGTGTGAAGGTTGGTGCTAGAGCACAAGGCAGTTCGTAACCATCCATTACGGTGGACAGAAAGGCGACAACGGAATCCGGGTCGTTAAAATTAAACAGGTTGCGAAATAAGTCCATTACCATTGGAGTATACTGTTGGCTAACATTTACTGTCCTCCAAAAGTGCCTGCCGTCAGCTCAGAATGTTTCAGTCTAAACTACCCGGTATTTCCTCAGTTATGAAATCCGAACTATTATGAATCGACCTTTCTGGCCAGCATGCTTTGAGCTCAGTCAAACGCTTTGTATTCGTGCATACAGATTAACCTACTGCATGGTCAGTTGAACATTAACAGCCACAGACTCGCAAAATTATCGGGAAAGCCGGTGATTTAAGGACATAAATGTTGAGTTTCAGTAGCTTAGAGCGTATGACGTCCGACTCATAACCGTTCATTTCGGGTTTTCTCGCAGTTCTGGCGTGATAATTTCTAGGGACAACTTCTGGAAAGACTGAAATCACTAAAAGGTGCTTCTGTGATTTCCGATCGTGGGCTGGGCTTTGACATTGCATGGCTAATCGTTTCCTATGCAAAAGCAACCACCTGCGGGTCTCCTTTTCTCTATTCAGTAGCGAATTCGCATCAGTAGGTTTACACTGACTGATCATTGAACGGCAGTCTTCGTATCCAGTAAAGCCGACGCATGTATATTCGGTTCAGTTGAATACGGCTAAAGCAGCTGGCTTGAAATGACAATGGAAGTCGTCCTATCGTCTCATGAGAATAGTGCTCTCGGTATTTGCTCAGACAGGAAACTGTCTGATTTAGAATATGCGAACGACATTGTGTTACTGAGTTAAGACCCAGGTGGCAGGCTTCCCTAGATCATGCGGATTATGTTTTAAATGTGTTTGGGACATGTCTTGCACCTCAGAAGTGGAGGACTAGATTGACTGAACCTTGTCTTTGCAAGTGCGAATTTGAGTGAGCTAAGTGGGTTTAGTTATTTGGGCAGTTGCGTCTCACCTAAAGATCGTATATCAGATTAAATGTCTTTGTTTTTGCAGAAGGCTCGATGGGGATTCACCAGTTTGATACATTTTTGGCTTTAGCATGAAATCGGGTTACCGACCAAAGGTCGACTGGGCAGAGCAGCATTGAAGTCAGTGCTGCTATGCAACTCCGAAACGGTCACTGAGTGCAAATATGGTGTTTGAAAACCGGTGTCTCCGTAGCGGGATGCTGAGCTTTGGGATTCAATCCCTAGAGGGAGCACTATTAGAATAGGCTAAGTTAGTTGGGAAATGTTTTGCGCATGCCCAGAAAACTGCTGCCTCATTATAACTGGTTTTCTGCGACAGATAGTGATGAGTCAAAGTGTCCAGTCGATGACACGAGAAAAAAGATATAACAGCACTAACCCATGAGCTGGTTCGTGTAGGTGCAGTTGGAATACCTAGTTTGGATCCACGAGATTCCCCCGAGCGACGATTGGAGAAAGTATGTAATGTGGCTCAGTGGTCGGTGGGTTGTTGCATTCGAAAACGTCTGTAGAGCTGCTCAACTTTTTATTTTGCAATCAGTCTTCTGTCTCTCTGGGTTGATGGAGCTAAGGTTTCAACTACAAAGAGCGCACATAGGTACAAGGTTAGTGGTTGTGGAAATTAAGCTTGCCTCACCTAACAATCGATCTGAACGATGACTGGAAAACCCTCACTTAATTTAATGTCACTGCATATGCTTGTGCTCCGGAATCGGCGCAGGTTTCAAATAGTTCCGAGGAGGTGAGAATGCTAGTAAGTCATTGGTGGGACGTGCCGCTTATACACTAAAGCTTTTGGTTTCCTTCTTTAATCGCCTTGGCAGTTTCACAGGTGATTCACTCGTGATAGTTTGGCAGATCGATCTGAAAGCGACCTTTGTTCGTTGTACCTCCTGCTTGAGATTTCTTAATTATCAAACACAATTAAGAATGCCTAATTTAGTATTGTCCATCATCTGTTTCTGTGTACGATCGTAAATTTATGCGAGTACATTGCCAACGAGTTCTAAAACGTATGGTAGTTTTCGTAACTTACTTAACACTGATGCACAGGAATCCTTATTGTGATCAAATCACTGCCCATACTGTTTCACTTCGGTCCCTTAGAACCCTTCCGAAATTTACGGATGACGTTCAGGTGACATGGAGTCCATTAATGTGTGCTTTCTTGGAGCTGAGTGTTCTTCCTTCACGGAATTTAGGTGCAGTTCAGAGCAAAAATGGATGGTTTATATTTGCTCCCGCTACCCACTCCTGGGTCTTTTAGGTGATGCGATAGGTACTGTGTACTTGAACAATCAATTAGCCTATCGAACTAATAGACGTTGGTTTCGTTATCTCACCTCAAAGTTGCATTATTGGTCAGATTGTCGCATAAACCAGCACGTTGTTCACTTTGCTTCCACATAAGTGATATTCAGTTCTTGTAAAGGTTTCTTGCCTTCATTTGGGGTTAGTTCTTTGCCCGCAACCGAAATAATCGATCTGCACCGGGTCCGGTAATTTCATAGGGTTTTTCGCGCTGTTATCTGTTGTCTCTCTCACGATGTCCTGTTTGTTTCCTTGGGACGGTTGTAGGCAGCAACTCGGGAAATAGACTTTGACGTTACGTAGAGGTATGACGAAGTTGACATTACCGCTAATCTTGTTCCGTCTATCCCGACTCTGTAGATTGAATCTTGATGAATTAGAGCATCGTTAGGAAAGAACGTTGATGAAGTAGCTCAGGATGGTGTGCAGTGGTGTAAATATTGTGCAGTATTTTTCGGGATTGTTCAGGTGCCCTCAAGGAATCAGAGGAACGAAAGTACATGGTCGATTGATCGAAAAATGTCTTCATCTTATGTATTTCCATGTAGTTTCACTTTTTCCCTATTTTTAAGTACGCGAATTAGATGGCACTAGTGCATTCAAGAGTGCAAGTCATCTCCCCGGAAACACGTTACCGAGTTTGCGGTTATTACCGCTCATCAGGCACTTATGCTTATACTTTGCAGTCTATAGTTGTTTCATATGCAACAACCTCATTGCGCATGCTAAAAGTGGCTGAATGCTTTTCGATCAAAGGTTCATTGAAGAATCGGAATTCCTTTGTCTTTCGGCACTGGTCAAGCACTCTATGGTCTGTTTTCTTTCTTCTGTCACTCTTTTTTGAACCATTTATCCAACTCCGATCCCTGTAGGCACAATTTTGTCATTATCTATTCTGTAATGTATAGGTGGCTTCCTGGTCGATTGGTGAATATGGTGATCTCCTAGTTTCCGGTGTTCGGGACCCAGAATCAGTCAGGCCACAACCAACCGAGTCCGAAGTGATTGCCGTACTTCGTGCTGCTCTTGTGCACCCTGTATCCACGATTCAGAGCAAGCAGATGGTTCTGAATGCATTGGTAAAATTAACATCCCGGTTTTCGGCTGCTCAGCTTGGGTGCGTCCACTATGTTAGTTTTGATTTTGCCTATGTTCCTCTTAACGCTTTGTGACCAAAAGTGTACGGACAATATTGAGCACGTTTCATTATTCGACAATTATTGTTTTGACACATCTGATCGTGTATTGTACTATTGGTTCATTACTGTTTGTCACAATTATTGGATTCGTTATGCTGAGGATCTCGTCACCACTTAGGACGCTGAAATTCCGTAAAGAATTGTGCTTTTAATCCTTACCGTTCATCGGTTCGAACTAGCTTAATTCCCTGGAAAAAACTTATTATACGTCTTTCGATCTCTTACCGTTCAGAGGTTTTATGAAATCAACAAGTGTAGTTTACAAATGTACATTTCGTTTGATCAGGGTATAATTACTACCTAGTTGCCGTCGAATACTAAAGCTGGATGGGACAACACAATATGATATACTCCTTTCGGCGCCACGTACGGTACGTTCAATTAATTTGTGGCCAGTGAAACTCATAAATTCGTCCCTTCCAAATTCGCACGTCGAAATGTGATGCTTTTATGTTTATCCACAGGCAATTTAACCCGATCCTCACCGGAACTAAAAATTAATTTATCCCCTCATGCCCGCGTGCACTTCGCTCAACTTAAAGCTTGGATATTCCATCAATTTCGACTCGCAGCCTCGCGCTGTGACGTTGGTGCGCACTTACTATCGCGTCTCGCATTGGTGTAGAGGTCGTTGATGACGTCAGATAGGATGCATAGAGATTTATCTATTCGATGCAGCCATTATCTGTCGCCGTATTTCCAAGGGAATTGTCTTCGAAAGGAAGTTTTTTGACAAAAATGCATACGTAAATCTGCGGACTCATTTTTCTCGTGTTTGATTGAAGAATCAATGGAAGACCTACCATTTGGGCAGAATATGTAGGTACTTACTGACTTTCTGGTGATGTGATTGAAGGAACTAGGGAAGTTTTTTTGTTTTATTATATATTTGGTGCATTAGTTTCTTGTTAAGGGGCATGTACTACAGGCTTTTGGTACCACTGCGCTGGAGTGGGAGGGGGACCCAGTAGATTAGGTGTGGTAAAGAGTCGGACGACAGTGAATTGATATGTACCACCAGTGGCCGACTGATCTGGGATTTGAACGTGAGTTCATTCGTGCAAGAAACCGGGCGGAACGAATTACTCGTAATTTGCCGGAAAGCGTAAAGGACTTTCATTCTTGATGCCAGTTTTTTCAGTTCCTCACCGCTGTCTGGATGATTTTTCGTTGGATTCGATGCAACATTTCAACAGAACCAGTGGACCTCATGAGCAATACTTATTTTCTTTTTCAGTGAGATCGGTAAAAGTTCCCCTTAGAATCGGAGCAAAGCCAAACAATTTCAGCAGCTTACGTGTGTCTTCAAGACGGTTGACAAGAAAACTTCACACTACCAAAATCGATCCGTTGTCTCTACTTCATGTTTCGTCTTCATCCAGCCTACTGCTACAGATCGTCTTCATTCACTGTTTTTGTAATTAGTCCCTAAAAGAATAATTTGAATTTTCCACACTTTTGCCTGCACAGCGTGGCACTCGGATATGTTGGCTGCATGAGCGATCTGATCTGATCTACTTGTTTCATTCCAGTCCTTTGAACGATCTAATTCGTCTGTATTCTACCAACACACAACTGGAATTGCAACAACGCTCTGTTGAATACGATCGCATTTGTGGCCAGCCCAGTCAAGTGCGTGCCGGCTTGTTAGACTATATGCCGGTATCCACGCGAACCAGCGTGGACCATCCATTGAGCACGGGGACCGATAAACAACAGCAGTCAAACACTGGCCCACCGCTGTCGGACGAAGTGACGAAAACAGATTCAACGAACGGTTTACTTCTCTTGAACGGTCTCAGTAGTGCGGGGCCTCCTGCTCCCCATGGACAACAACAGCAACAAACGCTAACCATCCTGGATCTCCTCGGTCCGGAAACGGAATCCACGCCAATAAACAACTGTACGTTCTCAATCTCTATCTAGTCGAAATTTGTCTCCCATCGGATTTCCACATTTTAGTTGATTATAACAAGAACAAAAATGGTTAAATTACTAATAAATGTTGAGGAGAAATCTTAAGGTTGGGGTTTTATGAATCTCGTTCGGCGAAGGTTGTTCCTGCGATACTTCATGTTGAGTTTCACTGTGCTAACCACTGCAGGTTTGGTCAATGCGATAGGACCGTCATGACCTCAGTCTGTGTAGGCCATACTTTGAAAACACGATATTTTACCTAGATGGTAATGTTGAAACTGTGGTGCGATACTGCAGTCAGTCAACAGATTACGATTGTCTGTCGATACGCGTCAAGTCTCTCTAGTTTGGAGCATGATGAATTAACTCCACGGATTACAGCAGATTATGCACAATGTTAGAATGCCAAATCGATGCAGGTCGCCATTGAGTTTCGTTTACTGTAGAGGAGTGACAATAAAGCTAGGGGGTAGAAATCTTTCCTGGTGCACTGGTCTGCGTATTTAGCTGAAAAGCAAGTATATTATATATTTTACACAAATCTGTGCACAGATCTCATGCCGTCAGAATCATGGTGCAGGAGAACAATGAATCAGGAAGAGGAAAGTAAGCGAGACGTTTAGGGTTCATCACTTGTTAGTTCTTCTGTTCTCCATCTCATTGTCGTCGGAACCCATGATTCCTTTGTGGTCTTGATGCCACGCGGCTGCCCAAACCAAAGCCGAGAACTGATTTAGGGGACCCTACCCCGACCCTTTGACCAAACGATTTCTCCCACAAGGCATTAAGATGATGTGAGGGTCACGTATCCCGTTGGGAACCAGTACTTGATTGCTCAGTTCATGCAATCTTCGTATGGGGTCAGACTTCCTGATTGCCTAGTCCATCCCCTACCACGGATACCGGCCGCATGCTCTGCACGCCATCCGTAGTTTGAAGTCAAAGTTTATCCAAATCCCCTACACTTTTATCTTTTATCTTTTACCTTCTTTATTAATGAAACAACAATGTACATCAATTTTCAAGAAGGGGGCCGCGGCCAGCAGAGGGCTGCCAAGTGGGTAAGTTGACCGGCGGTGGGAGGACTCGAACCGGGGACCTTTACGTCCAAACGCCACGACCTTATCCGTTTGGCCACCGCCGTCCAAAGACTAGTCAGCCCCTGAGGGGATCGGACATTCACCTTCGTCCAAGCACGCTGGTGAGAACACTCGCTACGCCAATGCAGTGCGTAGGACTTCCTCAACAGAAGCTATGTGAGACAGATCATTCAAGAGCACTTCAAGAGGTGCTCAGGGCGACTGGCCAACTCGTAACTTGAGGCATAGGCAGTGCGTGTCCAAACCACCGCAGGCAAAGTAGAACGATTACCACAATCAGGATGACTGTCTGCACTCAACATGCGACGGTGAATATCCAAAGAGAACAGAGAGTGGACCTACACAGGCGGTAAAAGATAAGAATGCTGCAGCAACCAACACACAGAACAATCTAACTGTACAAACGCACTCTCAATCATTCTGATTCAACGGAAAATGACAACAAGATCGTCACTGTTCGCGATTCATTGCCATATTCACCAGTGTCTCCAACAAGCTAGTTGACAGGTTTTGTCGGATCCCAACCACGAAAACGTGAGACACCTACTTTACCGAAGTTCGACGTACACTTTCTCATTCCACGTTGCCACGTCATCTACTAACCTCCAGACGGTTTCTTCCACTCCTTGGGAGAAATTCAAAATAGGACACGAGTATGGTATACGAGTGTTCGTCATACGCAACACGTAACCCAGCCAACGTAGTCTACTGAGTTTCATGCGCTGAGATAAAGTGTTCTCACAACCTGCGCTTAATACAAGATTCATAACTTCTACATTATTCACCATGTTACTCTATCCAATCCTGGCGATTCTACGTAGACATCGGTGATCGAAAACTACCAAGCGACGAACATCGCCCACACGCATACTCCATGTCTCGCAATCGTACAACAGAACTGAGCGCACTGCGGCACAGTACACATGACCTTTCAACTTCAGTGAAATATCAGGCCGACGCCACAAGTGTTTCAGTCCAGCGTAGGCTGCTCGAGTCCTTGACATACGCGTTTATCTCTACTGCTAAGCTTCCACTGTTCCACATGCAAAGGTCGACGAAACAGTCCACAATCGTTAGTCCGTTTCCGATCAGCACCGAGTTCGGCACTGCTGTCATCCAGTCCTGCTGTAGCACTTTGCACTCTGAAGGTGCAAAGCACATGCCAAACCGAGCGACTGATCTCGAAAATCTATCTATTGCCCGTTGTGCATGGTACGCGGACTGGAAAAGACGCACAACGTCGTCTGCGTAATCTGGGTCACGCGGCTTCCCGCCATTTCTCAGTTCAACTCTTGCATTTTGAAGACCTAAAGCATCTGCATCCATGACAAAGTTGAACAAGAATGGAGAAATGGGACACCTTTATCGAACGCCGCTGGTCGAATGGACTTGATAATTCACCGTATAGCCTCACGCGACCTCAAGGATGCAAGTATGATGCTCACAACAGGTTTGTGAACTTCGTTGGCATGCCCTTCCGGCGGACAGCACTGAATAGTGCTGGTCGATCCACGGAGTTGAACGGGCCTTTCAGGTGAAGAAAGACTACCATCGTAGGTCGGTGGTGTGTGACACGTTCCCGGTAATTGTCAAAGAGTGCATATACCTGGTCGGTGTAACCTCGACCTGAACGAAATCCAGCCCGCTGTTCGCGGATATTACTCTCGCGAATTGGTGTCAAGCGACGAAGCACTATCGAAGCTAACACCTTAGTACCTATCGGAATTAAACTAATCCTCCATTGATTGCTACAGTCACTGCATGTCCCTTCTTGAAAAAAGATACAACCAGTGAATGACCCCACGATAACGGGCTGCTCTCCTTATTCCAAATATCGCGAGAGAAAGAGGTAGTTGATTTCATCAGAGTTTCTCCACCCAGATCAAAAAGAACTGGGGGAAGTTCGTCGGGACCGGCTGCTTTTCCCCTCTTCAGAAGTCGAACGTTGGACTGCACTTCCTATTCCGTTGGGGGATCAAGTGACACCTCCCAAGGATTCGCAGCTGCAGACGTTGGACTAAATACGTTAGCGTGCAGCCAGTTAAACTGATCCTTGAAGTGTTCAGCCCAACGGCCCGGCCTTTGCTGTTTACCATGGACGACCTCTCCATTCTTATCGCACATGACTCCACTAACCGAAGTTCGCCGCCCGCCAATGTCGCGTATAAGCTTAAACAGTATTTGACTGGTACCTGAAGCGGCCGCTATTTAACACAATAGTTTTCACGGTCACTCTCAAGACTTCTCGTCAACTGACGTTGCAACTGTTGACGTATCTTATTTACCTCCTTGTAGTTAGGGAGCTAGCGTTTTTGCTCCATTAGACCCAGCAACCCTTGCGAGATCCAGTGTCTTTGATGAACGCTAGATCTAGGACCATAGGCGAAATCTGCTGCCAAATGAATAGCCTGCTTAACTTGCTCCCAGTTCTCGTCTACACTGCTGCTCATCGGAGTTCTTAGTTCTTCGGATAGTTTCCGTTCGTGGCTTTTACGAACAGCCGAATCAGACAGTCGCTCGACAGCCAACCGAATTTGTGGCTTGCGTCGATGGCCGTTAAGTTGCAGCAAAAATCGCATTAAAACCAACGCATGGTCCAATTCGACGTACGTGGTCTAGTACGATCTATACTTCCGGACAGAACCGCGCCAGGGGTAGCTTATTGCAATATGGTGGATCGAAATTAGGCTTGTCCAGTTAGAGCACCATATCGCCGTGCGACGCGAACTGTGTCGGAAATTCGTACTAGGTAGGATTAAGTTATTGTGCGCACAGAATTTGCGAAGCCTTTCCCCGTTACCTGTTTGCTGATCAAGTAAGGCGAACCACCCACCTTAACAGGCTTCCGATACACTGAGTTTTCCAACTTGTGCATTAAAATCACCTGCTACCATTACAATGTCAGAACCCTTGATCTTCCGAACAAGGGTGACGAGCCCGTCACAAAACCCGACTTTCTGTATGCCAGCATTGCAATCTGTTGCTGTATATGCCGAGATGATAAATAAACTGCGCTTAACATAACTATCTTTCCGCACGCCGACTGATCCCTGCAGTCTCACGGCGCACAAGCGACTGTTGACTGGGATCCAGTCTAGAAGGGCTGCTTCAGCCTTCTCACTCAAGGCTATTCCTACATCACGTTGATCCACAGCTTGAGCTGCTTCCTCTCCTGAAGTGCGAAGAGAATATCTTGATGAGACGTTTGGCGCAGTTAGTTGAATTACTCTACTCGAATCCTGAATTCGTGTTTCACTCACACAGCAGACATCAATCAAAAGTGAGACAATCAACTGTCAGAGCCAAACACGCCTGTTGGCCAGCCTGCATTAAAGTGCGCACATTGAAGGAACCGAGGTTCAGAGGTTGACGAGGCGTGAGAAAATGTGAGCTATCAGGCTGAAAACCACCTATTACACTACTTGACAATGAACCATTGTGAGTATCGAGCGTGTGGTCACTGGGGAAGCTATGGGTAGAGAGAGAGTGGGGAAAGTGACTTGCCTAGTGACAAGAGATTTATTGAATAAAAGTGAAGAATTGCAGTCATCCTGTTCTACGAATGTAAAGTCTTATTTATCTGCATCCGCTGCCTGATCGCACTAACGGGAAGGCCACCCATCATGCTGGAGTTCCCATAATCCATAATTATTGACCTGACACTCATTCGGCTAAGTTTTTTTTCTCGTCTGATTGGCACATGAGTGCTGTGAAAACGGCGTGCTTCGTTGGTGTGTGTGTGTATGTATGTGAACTTGAAACCGTGACTCTGAAGCTTGGAGTGGCATAGAACCGCATAAAGTCTCAGTGGACCAGATTTGGTGAGGGACTGGGAAATAGCGAACTTCCGTCTATCACTAGTATTCAAACTGCTGTCCGGAGAGATAGGTTTTCTGAAACAAAGAAGGAGCGGTCAAATCTGATAGACTGCTTCCTTTTCCCAAGGATTCTGACAAAATTTAATTATCATTTTTATCAAAACTATCGGTCGATCTGGAAAAGGAGCAGCTTCGGAGGGACGAGTAAATCGGTGACCACCGATTTATAGGGAGGAGGAGGACTTAGTTTGGTAAGCATTGTCTCCACATTGCACTATTTTCCTCTGTTTATCTAGTGGTCGCGAAAATTGCACGCGTGAAAATCAAGATAGGTTCTGACTCGGTCGCAGCGGCGTGGATCATGTTTGGCCTGGAGTTGATCTCAGTTGGGATGGTACTTTCATCGGCTCATGAGGTGTATCTTCTTTGATCCAAACTGGCGTTAAACTCACTCAACCTTGCAGTCCTGGTCTACCATCTATCGCTGCCTTTAGTCAGTTGGTTAGTTGGATATCTCCTGGTGGTGGTATTCAGATATTTCCACACATGCACAAAGCTTTGCTGGATTTTACCAATTTTAAGCATCTATGGGCGTCAGTGTGTTGGTTATCGACCAAAGGTCGAGTTTTCATTGCGCGGTAAGATCGAACCTGCTATAACATTCAGAAACCGTTTCGGAAAAAACTGTTGGTGTTTGAAGACTGATGACTTCGCATTATTGCAGTATATCATCATTGCATTAACAAAGCATCGGCCGATTGAAAAAAACATTGGGCCATAGGTCACCCGTTCAATGAGGCGCTAAATTTGAAAGGTTAAGGTAATTAGACCATGTGGTTTATTTCCTCCACGGTGTTTCACTCTGTGTATAACAAGAAAGTGGTACACATGCTCGTAGATCAGTTACCTCATTGGACGCTGTTGTTGTGGGCAAGTTTAGATTAACATGCGTGTGTGGTTAGTGATCATGACTTGTCCGGACTAATTTCAAGAAGTTTGCAGCTTTGCTAATAGCCAATTTTAAACGATTCTTTTGCTGTTGTATCATTTTCTGTTGTTCAATACACCGGACGTGAACCCTGCCGTAATTGAGATTAATTTTGCATTTCTACAGAACGGAATGGGAATTGTTACGCATGAATCGGTAACAGTAAGACGAAGCTGAGTACCAAAATAACAATTTATAACGGTATATCACCGGACTTCTCCTTGTGCTCTTGATTTCAACTTCCAGTTTTTAGACTTTCTTGAATAGGTTAATATGCTAGAAAACCGCGTTTGTTCATTTTTTATTAAGAGTATAAAAACTATCATAATCGAGGTATTCAGTCTAGGAGACTATCCATCTAGAAGTCGGATTTCAGTAAATATTTGGTATTTCGAACAATTGATCTGCGTCACTCAAGGTTACGCATTGTCGATGTCACCTCGCCTGTTGATAAACCGTTTGCTATCTAAGCCCCAAGTTCAGCGATCGCGACTTTGAGTTCGTGCCCTTTCACTGCTGCTGCGGATTCATTAGCGCATCTGAATGGCGGTGCTCTTCACTGATTCTATCGTATTTGAATCTTTTCACTTGTAGCTTCAGCAACACGCTATGCAACCCAATCGACTACTCGCTGCACATCGAGTGAGTATTTTAGTTTCTGGGAGGGCTGTGTGCAGCGTCCCTCTCTTTTTGAACTTTCTCCCTTTGATGATACGTTCGTATGCAGTTGACGGTATTTCCTAATAGCTAATAATCTATTCGTTAATTGATAATGGTTATTTTCACCTACAGTTTTTGATTTCACTAATGTGATTCCCAGCTGTTTGTTTTTATTTACTACTACTCGGCGTAACCTGTTATTCCATGTTCATTTGCGCTCCTGACGTTGCATACCTGGCTTGCATTAAGCACCGGATTGTTTTGCGGCACTGACTTGGTGCTTTCTATTGATTGTCCTTCTGCAATTCTTGCCGCATTAAATGTTGATTGTCTCAATCTGTAACTCCAAGCAACTTGATTGCATGATGTTGATTTATGTTCTAGCTGGCTGAAAATTAGGCATAAAAGATCATAACACCTTTTTCGTGAAAATACATTCGAAAAATGCCGAATAGATTGAATTAGGGTAATTAATCTCAATAGAATATCTCGTTCTGTTTGCCCGATTCTGCATCACCAGACTAACAAAACCTCGAAATCAACTATCTCCCCTCAGGGTCTTCAGTCGATCAGTCCTTTGCAGCACCAAAGGGTTCAACGACTGCTGCTGGCTCTTCTCATCTTCTGGATTTGTTGGATGTGTTCGGTCCCGGTTCTCAGTCGTCCACCTCACCGTCGGTGTCAGCTGCTGTTCCAAGTGGGCCTTCATTGATTCCATCCTTTGATAGCTCTGTGGTTGGGACAAATGGTCCTCTTCCAGCTATTCCTCAAGTTGCTCAAGAATCGACGAAGGCACTTGCGGATCTGTTTGATTTGAGCTCTGAGTTGTCAGTTCTTGGATTAAAGTCAAGATCCTGTAAGTAACTCCTACATTGACTTTCTTCTGTAATGCAATATCTGGTGTTGCCGGGTGTTTAATTGTCAAGTCACAGAAGCAGGTTACCATGCTTTTCCCTGAAATCTGTGTTGGTTATCCTCTATCAATTACGGTTGTAGTTGTCTAATGTTTGATAAAAGATGCATTAGCGTCTTCGGTGGTTTATTTTAACACTTACTCACACCTTTATTTCGAAACACGGGTTTGTAGATTTCGCGATGTTCGCGATGAAACAGTGTGGTCATTGAGTATGTCTAAACCTTGCTGTCAGGAAATGATAAGGTCGTGAAAAATGTATGTTGGAGATAATAAAACAGTTTTGTACCTTTTTACTCCCATTTCCATCACTTGTACTCAGTTCCCCTTCGAGGTTGTTGCGTAGATACTCTGCCTGTTTTCTGAACAAAGTGGAATACCCATCTATCTGTCTATAGTGACTACATTTGTTTTGGTCGTTCATTTAGTAATAATTCGCTTAATTTGAGAATACCAACCAATTCACAATTATTTGCACTTCATTTCATTTGAACCACTTGCAAATGATCATAACCATAGCACCTTAGCACGACACTGTTTGTTGCTTGAATTAGATTGTCAGTGGTTTCTTTTGATCTCTGCTCCATATGCTTTCGATCAACCCTATTTCAGCGTCATTCACGATGCCAGTTTACGAGGCTAATGGGTTGAAAATAGTTTTCCAATTCGATTCGAACGAGAAACGTACGGACGGTTCCAGTAATTACATCGATATACGGGTAGTGGCAAGTGCAACAAACAACGCCACACCAGTTGACGCATTCGAATTCCAAGCTGCCGTGCCCAAGTCTTGCCATCTGCAACTTCTCCCTCCGTCTGGCACCTCCATACGATTCGGTGGCCCTCCAGTTACACAGTTACTGAAATTAACCACACCGTCCAAAGTAGGCAGAACCTATTTCCGTCCTCTAACTGTGCAGCACAACGCAAAGTTATGAAATATTTACGTCCATGGAGACATAATAACTTCATTTCACTAGCAATAATATATTTCACTGCGGAACCTCGTCACAAAACCAACCAGTCAGTTTCATTCTCGCGGTGACATGAGGAATTTTTTCGTGGATGATAATTGTCATTTTTTACTCATACCATTATGTCATGATATACTAAGAATTTTTTTTGGGATTTAATTAGCAATATAAAAATATCCATGGAGAGTGGATTTGTAGTGTTACATGCATAACTCGAATACAGATGAATGTACCGTGTCAATTGTTTTGTGGTCTAAGATTTTTATTGGGACGGATGGTGGGCTAGGGGAGTTGAAGGGCAACCACAAATTGCTTTTGAGCGCGCAGTGGAGGATTGTGAGGACGGATTGCGACAGCTTCCGCAGTGCTCAAGAGGCGACACTTTGCCAACCTGGATTGTTGACCTCTGACCTTATACAGGGTCCGGAAAGCTTGCGTCACATTCACGGTGTGGTTAGTCTGTGCTAGATGTGAAACCACTGCGCTATTAAGTGACTTAATTGTTCCAGTGCCTAACCATGCCGGGTGGTGCTCACGGATGCATTCAGACAAGCGCCTGGTCGTGCGGCCGATGTACATTGTCCCACAGGAACATGTGAATGAATAGATACAAAACGAGGCTGCAGAATCAGGGACTTTGTCTTTCAACCATAATGACACTACGGGGCGGGATTTGAACAGGATACGAAGCTTGGCTGCGTAGAATGTCTTATTGATAGCACTAGTCAGTCTTCGTCGTGCTATTTCTGCTAGCGTGTCACCTTTGAATGGCAGAGATATGTATACCGGCTTTCTCTCCACCGTCGCCCTCCTAGGAACTTCCTGTTCTGTCTCCAACATCTTGTCGATTAATCTAATTGGGAAACCATTTTCAGTGAATACTCTTCTGAGCGTCTGCAGTTCAGCTTCAAGAGTATCTTCTGTACATGTTCTTTTTGTTCTCGCTATGGGACATCTAATTCGGTTCCCTCTTCATACTAAGAGGTACAAAGCTGTGAAAGGGAATATATTGTCCATTCCACATGGATTTCCTGTGTACCAAAAAACGAGCTTGTTTTCTCAGTGTACTCAGTTGGAATTCTCAAGGAACGATTCACTGATTAGCGTTCATGTAACTAAAAGTGATTTCGTGTGATGTTTTGATCTGTTTACTCATTTATAATGGGATTCAATTGACCTTAAATTGCCCCGAGTATCACTCGGATGTTGACGTTTTTCCATAGCTTGATAATAACTCTTGGTAATCTCTGTGCTCAAATAAAATATCTGAGTAAGTTAACTAGAAGTGAGTGACCCGAATATTGATCATGTATATTTTGTAGATAATTATTGGATCCAAGGAATACTTCGTATGGCTCATGCTTTAGTTGTTCTATTTGCCCTCTTGCAAGCACTTCTTATCACGCTTTTTAATACAATTTTTTAGTGGATAACGTGTATCAGTCGATTACACATTCGTAAATGGTGTTTTCAAGCATGTTACTAACCAGTTTGTTTTTTTTCGATAGTAGACACGCTTTTCTCTGATAAAACGAATGTCTTCTCGTGAATTGACCATTACCGGGAATGTTTCTTGTTTCAGTTCTCGCCGCGAATGCGTGTTCGTGTCCAGTATAGCCACGCCGGTGTTTCAGTAATCGACCAAGTCCAGTTAGATCAGTTCCCCGTGTGTTTGTGGCAATAATCCGAGGTCAATCTTTCTGGCAACTGTTCATTTTCACCTGCGAATGCTGGATTCATAAATGCCGTCTAATACGTAATCTTCAAGTTTGTGCAAGGTCTTCATGGCCATATTCATGTGGGGCCCCACGGCACTGTTCTCCTGCTTCTTCCGCAATGTTGACTCATTCCGCCTCGTGCCTATTTGTTCGTGACTACCAAGTGATCGTGATCAGTGTCGTTCCAAACACAAACCTGGCATTACTATGCCCCACCTCTTCGCTGCCACGCATGCACTCTATCTGTCTTCATTCTTGCTCTCAGCGTTTTAGTAAAACACGTGCCCATTCACCATATCAGTCCGTTTGCTGTGCTACCGGACACATCTTTTGACCCCTGTTTTCTCACTTTGTCTCGTTTCTTCTCTCGAGACTGTTTCTTTTCTCGTTGTCTTGTTAACCTTTCTGAGCTATCTGTTGTGATCTCTGATCTGTTTCGCGCACTGTTGCTCTTCCCTCTAATTTTGTTCATTTTCGAGAATTCTCCTCCTGGTTCTGCGTCCTTTTTATGCTTGATGCTGATTGTTATTTTTTACAATTTCACTCAGCCTGCACCTAAAGCACTTAGCCACACCCCAGTTAAGTTGGTCACGACTTCCCCACAGTTTTGTCTCCCTCTTCACTATCTCACCCATGTGATCCGAAAACATTTTATCGTGCTATTTAATTGTCGACCATCATGCCATTCTGTCTATCTTGTCGACCTTCTCTCTTAAATCGCGCTTGAAGATCTATATTTGCTAGGCTATCGTGATTTGTCCCATTCCTGGTGATTGGAATCTCACTGTACAGCATCTGGTTCAAGTTTGTCCGGTCTCGTTTCTATCATTGTAGCAATTTCTCAGTCGGATCGATGCTCTACCTGGAAAAATCCGTTTTTAGAATTGAATGTGATCCTCTTCGGTGGATTCATTTTTATCATGTTCGTACTTCTGAACTATGCATTCCTCTTTTTTCATCTCATGCACCCGTTTATGTGCCTGTGTCCCACTATCTGAGCCTACTATCACTCAGTTTTTCGACATAATCTATTTGCCTCAAGTTTGGACTGTGCCAAAGCAACAAAAATCACACTAACTCTCGGCTATTGTCGCCGTGACTGTCGTTTGAAAATACTCACGTTGATGACCTCCTGCCAACCACTGGTGAATCTGCGTGGTCTCTTTCCCTCTCTCCTTCACACACTCCTTCCTTCGGGTAATCATCGTCTTTCTTGAGTCACCTACTCGTGATGCGATCATGCTAATTGCACTTTGGACCCAGAAAGGATAATTAAGCTCACTTCCAATCGAATATATTGTTTCGTAAGCCTCTCACATGCAGGGTGACATAAGTGCTCATTGTTTACATAGCGTTGATCAAACGCTCAATTATAGAGGTAAAATCTGGTCAGACTGAATTAAACGTTTTTGATTTTGGTTACGGGGTACAACTGGCTGATGTCCTCTCACATTTTAGGCACTACCTTTGATAGGAACGTGAAAGCTACTGTTTTTGCCTCCTGCTGTTGCGGTTGGTAAACTCAGTGATTAAGAAAACCAGAACTGGACTCACTCACTTACCATTTGACTTTGGTTTCATAAACACCACTCATACAGTCATATTGTTTCCCTGTTATCTGCCATATCGATCTGTACCTAAAACATAACTACCGTTAGTATTAAAGCTGCACCAGTGCGGATGTGATTGCTGTTTGATTTGCCTACAAATTGATTGACTTGAAATTTGAAGAATCGAGTTTATATGTCTCACTAGACTCTACTAGCCAAGCCTCTCTAAACTCTTGCGTTTTCTGGATCAAAACCCATCCAGTAGCTTGAGGCTAACCATAATTAAGGAGCAAGCAGCACTGCAAAGCTGAATGTTCCGCAACGGCATATACTTTCTTAGCTTCTTGAAATGGTTCATTCCGTCAAAGCACGGAGTTATCTTCGTTACTTTGACTCACGTTAACTGTGATAGTGAACTTATTGATGGTACCAAAAAGGGAGGTATTTCATGGGCAACAAGCAAGCTGGTTATCACAATTGAGGCAGGTTGTCATATTCCTATCCTTGCAAGGTATTCCTGACAGCCTGTAGGATTGTTGGAGCTGACCATTATAGGACCATCGGATTTACTACATGGGTGTCCGTTATCATACACAAACAAACAGTCCGCGTTTGGCGGTTGAATTTTGCATAGGCATAGGCATATTGAATCCAGCCATTGTGTATTTCTCTAAAAGCAGTTTCCTCGGGATAGAAATTGCGCTCGACAGGGCGACTTGTCGTTAATTATGGGACTAAAACTAGAAAGGTAGTCTGTGTTATCGCGGCAATGATGGTAACTGCAGAATCTAACTAGCTGTTATTACATATCCATTCGGATCAACTGTCCATTGCTGTTTTCAGGTCTTTAAATAAAGTGTTTGTGCATCCACAAATAACATTGGGAGGCTGCTGGACCCGCGCCGAGATTGGCTTGTTATCAGCCGCATCTTTTAATTGTGGAATTCGATAATGGTCAGTCTGGTTGTTAGACGGTATTTCTACGAAACGCTACCGATCCGTTATATAAATGGTGACCATTTTCCAGTGTCGATGTCTGCTTTGGAAGGATGCGAGGTGGGAAAACGTTTTCCATACTTACGGAAGGCTACTTGCAACCTCCACAATACGTCTTTGAAAAGTATGTTGCCCAGAATCGGGTAGTACGAGGATGAACCAGGGTATCTTTCGGGAAGCCATATGTTGATCCTGGACACTTTGCTCAGTGCTGGCGCCGTGAAGATCAATTGGAAATCATTGGAGTTTGGACGTTTTACTGGTTGTCTAGAGCTCAAACGGAGCGGAAGCCTAACCAAATGGAACTCCTCGTTCCGTTGTCCTTGATTGACTGATAGACGTCAGGGCAAGAACGGTTTCCCAGTCTAACCGGCCCTGTATTTTCTCGATCATGTTTTCTTTCCAGTCAGCAGAGGTATTCAAAGGTTTGCGAAATCTTTGGATCAACTGATCAAGAAATTTCATCCGTCTCATCCCCTGGTTAACAGTGCTCACCACAGCTAGAAACTTGTCATACTGACCAGCGATGATTGGCCATGTCAAGTGCTGCATTTCGTGGGTCCGGTTTCCTCGGAGCTACGATCGCAGCCATTGTAAAATATCGACTAGAAGATCATTTCGCTCGATATGACGTCCACAAAAGACGGTTTTCTGATGGTGGAAACCAACTGCATTTTCCCTAAAAGTTAGAATTCAAGCAGCTCACCATTTTTGATACCGAAATTTCTTGGTAGAATTGTAGAATACTGTTCGAGTCATAAATTATTCGGAGGTTGAACTCGAACATTACCGCCTACAGCCAGTGAGCGTTGGTAACCATAAATAGAACTTCGAAAAAAGCTCAGGACCGCTTAGAAAGGCAGAGATCCTTTTACGACTATGGGGCAAGAGAGTTGCAGCAACACCCAATTGTGGTCTACCAATTTTCCCCATGAATAGTTCTTTTTGCCCTAATCGATCGAGATCATCTGAAAGCGAAGGTCTCGGGTCGACCAGAAAGGGGTTTTCCGCTGAGTTAGACCACAGATTCGAAAAGAACTCGACCAAATTTAGAAAACCCTCCAATTGAGAACAACAGGGGCGACTATTATGGTGCTCTTGGACGGCGATCCGTCAGTGGATAAAGACTAACTTTCTTTCGGCATCAGCAGCATTTATAGTGTGGCATAGTTCTAGAAGACAGTATGGATACGTCGGTTGGCTAGTTGATGTTCTGCAATCATCAGAATTCAGTGGTTATTTAACTTCGGCAAGGATGTTCGTGCTATTGCTGCTGTATCATTCGGATATATGTGAATACTCCGCAGTTTAACTCTCCAGTCCTTCCAAATTGGGGAAAATCGTCTACCGTGGATACACAAAACAACAAACTAAGTGCCACTTCTGGTACGCAGTTTGATTGCGTAAATTTGAGGGACGGGGTGACGTTGTTTACCCTCCGGAAAACGAACCACACGGTTTTAGATTTAACTTGGATTGAGTAGCTGGTGGTCGCTAGTTCGACCTCATTTTGACATGGAATTCTAATTATCCGGACCAAACGACGTAAGGAGTGTGTGTGAACGTTCCCTCAGTCATTTGATTGTAAAACTTGCCTTGAGAAAGACTACCCACGGTAGTCGAAACGTTGGCGCATTACATCTACCAACAACGCTGTGTTATTAATATTATATCATTCACAATGGAATTCTAATTGTTTGACTGCTAGATTGGCCGTTACCTATAATACTGGGCACCTGTTACTGTCCAAGGGACGCCTGTCCTTCTAGTAAGGGATAACGGATTGTTGTTAACCCATTGTGGATTTTCTCTTGGAACAATGGCCACCAGGAAAGTGCAACAACATAGTTTGCACCGTTTCCGTGAAGAATGCGGAGGTGGGTTCTGTGGTATTTAGGGCGGGAAAGCCTAGCCATTACATGTTCGCCAAGGAGTGAAGTGGTCCACATAATCGGTTGCTGCGGTAGGCTCGCTCGTGTGAGTCCTAAGTGCAAGAGATTGAGTTTGGATCGCTGTGCGAATTGTGCGCACGCCTTCGAATTTTTCCCGGGTTGACTGCAGTCCATTCTGTGCGCGTTGTGTTCCGGACGGAATCCTGGTCACTGGCATGATTCGAGTAATTTCCACCAATCAAGCAACCTTTTAAGATGCACAACGGCAGAACGGGATAGTTTGCCAAATGGAAGATTCTTAAAAACTATGCGACAAAGTTTTTCACTGATGCAAGTGACCTACACATTAAAGTTCCTTTGGGTTCAAAATGGGCATAAAAATATGGAGAATTGGAAAATTTTTACTTTTTCAAACTGTCCAGTTCGCGCACGGGTCGGAAGCCGCGAGGGCCACAAATCAGTTTTTCGGCACGTGTTCGGGTGGGTTATTCACCATAATAGCATGAGAGAGCGTTTTTGTGTATATCTAAACGCTTGTCTAGCAAGAATAACCGCACACAACCAAGTGGGGCAAGTCAAAAGATGTGCTTGCGGAAGCGGTAACCCGGTATCAGGATATCTGATTTTATCCTCAGATTGGACCGCAAAAGAAAACCGATCAACAATGATTAAATTAAATCTGCTCGGGTTCGATCGGCTGTCAGTTGCAGATGATGTCAATCGGTGCCGATGGGTCATTTGTGTACTCGGTTTAGCAGTGTGCAATTCGGTGCTCCAACGGAGGCATTTTTAAACGGGATCTACAGGGCAAGACAACTATTCGATATCAGCTGTCTGACTGTCGTTTAATATTGCAAATGACAAGTGACAAGAACAATAAGCCATGCAAGGGACATTTGGAAAGTACCAACATTCCCTTAAATAATTCATATCACTGGTGTTAGTTAATGTTATTAACAAATGCAAATTTTAACTGACGTTCTATTTCGGGCAAAAAATACACAATCCACATGAAACTTAAGACCACTTATATGCTGGAGTGCTGCTTGTGAATTGCCTTGATTCCTTTGCAGCGGTTACTGAATTGGCTTATTGACAATTGCAACATGGAAAATGTCACGAGAAAATCGGAAATAAGAAGTGAACTATGCAGTCACTGCTCAAAACATGAGAAAGAACATGAAAGTGGCATTTACACCCAGTTGGTGAGAACAAGCGTAACGCCAGGACTGGGACTTCTGACGTCAGACGGTAGCTCTCCTCAATGAGTTAATTATTTAGGTTAATCTGAATTCTATTGGTCCACCATTTTGTTCTTTTACCTTTTATCTTTTACTTCTTTTATTAGTAGAACAGCAATGCACATCAGTTTTCAGGATGAAGGCTGCGGCCAGTAGAGGGCTGCGAAGTGGGGTAAGTTGATCGGCCGTGGGAGGACTCGAACCGGGGACCTTTACGTCCAAACGCCACGACCTTATCCATTTGGCCACCGCCAGCCGAGAAGTCATGCTCCCTTCTCAGGCATCAAGCTAACGTGTTTCGCTTCATTTTAAAAACCAAATAGAATATTTTGCCAAACTTTAATGGTAAAGAAAGAACACTGAAAGGAAAATAGTGGAAAAGTGAAGTTCGTTTGGAAAATAATAAATTTTATTGAACCTGTATCGCTGTTTTATATGGTAATACTGAGCCCACAGGTATGCCAGAATAGTATAGAAATTAACGTTTGTAGAGGTGCCACAAGAGCCGCAGGCCATTGGTCAACTTGTGATGGTGGATAGGCGCTTAATGTTGAATTCGGATAATTTGGAGAACAAACTAGAAACTTTGGCATAATAATGACGGTAAAAGGAAACGATCAACCTACAAAACTTCTTGCTAATAATTAGTTCTACGTATTGGTGGGAACACAAAATGAACACTAAACAAGTTCAAGTCCTCCGGGACTATGAGCACAATTACAACAGGCGTCGAGCCTATGATAGCACAGACAGGTTGATCACAACACCGACTGACCCGTAACCGCACAACGGGTGACACGATACTCCAACCACAGTATACGACGCGCACGATTCAAGCTAGACCTTCCACTAGCTAAACACAGGAGGCGGAGCCTCACGAGTAACGTGTATTGACAGATAGCACGACGGCCAAGAAGGTAAACCGGAAGAACATGTTGAATAAGCTCGAGTCGGGCGTCCGACCTTGCGAACTAGTGCGAAAGTCAGCGTGCAGCAATGGAGAAGCATGGCGAAAATTTAATTGCCGGAAAACCGAAAGTAGCGAAAAACAAGAAAACGATGCGGTTTTAGGAGAAAATAATAGCAGAAGTAAAATCCTCATAAAAATAGGGAAAGGCGTGGCCGTCTCACCAACAATTAGCGACCGGTAGCTACCGACAAACGTCCTATTCAAGCAACGTTCACGTAAGTTTTTCCCGAGTTGGCATTAGTCACGTCGGCCATATTTTCGTGTAACTTTAAAATTTGATGGGATATCTTATGGCCGCACATGAGTAGTAGATAAGGTGTTATTGAGAACCGTTTAACAAGCCAAATCGGTGTCCAAATCACATCCAGGAAGCCGTGGAAGTATTTCACGCCGTTGCGTTCTTGTTAGCAGTGCATGACCATTTCTCCGCGAGTGGGATTCGAACCCTGGACGAACGACTGCAAGCTGGAAACGTTGTCCATTGAGATCGGAGGCGGAAAATGTATGAAAAAAGCTGTTAATTAACTTGAATACCTGGTCGGTTAATCGGAAGGGAATTGTACGACTGTCACCGTCATGATCACAATTCAGTCGTGTTTTGCTTACCGGTTTAATCTACCTACTGATGTAATATCAGTAGTCAGTTTATTCCGCGTATTTTGTCTCGCCCTACCTAGTTGCGAGCTGGCAAATCATGTTTCCAAATCCTTTCAAGTGCCCGGTGGTACTTGGGTTTTCAAAACTAAATGGTAGTAAAATGGTGAAAATTCCAACGGGACTTTAGATTTAGATGTAACTATGTTAATTTCTTTTCTGGGAAAGTACATATTCTATGGTTATCCTCATTTTTGAGAGTGACTATTCCAAGATGCAATTGAAAAGGAAAAGATGAACCAGATACCCCACATACCCAGCGAGTAGCAAAAACTAGGAGGCTGAAAGTGCATCTCCGGGAAAGTTTTTTGGTCCATCCATATCCAAAACACTAATGATAGCAACGCATGGATGAAATTTGAAATATAACGGACTTTTCTCGCAAGTCGCCCATAACTGTGCTTCGGTCTATGTTAACACGTTCTTTATTTATATATTCTAAGGGGAGAAACGGTGCTGCTTGGAGAGCTGCACGCATGCTCAGACTCTATGACTTCTTCATGGCTTATACACTGCGGGTAAAAATAAGAAACAAGAGATGCAACTATTTACGAGAATGACGAGCGAATAATGTCTCCTTGTTTTCAGGAGGATCAAATCGAAGCACCACATATTTGAATTCATAACTGTTTAAACACTTGCGAGATTTGACGTAGAATAATTGAATTGCCGTTATTCCTCTGTACAAACTGTTTTAATTCCGTTGATTTACTTACGAAGTCAGTAAACAGCTGACTTCACTACAGCAAGAAAACTCAAAAAATTCGCTTCCTGTTATTTGTTTTCTGCCAACAATAATTTGAAGTTTTTGTAGGGAGAAAATCAGTAGCAGCCATTCATTTAGGGAAATGCCAGCAAAACTGGTCACTGCACATAACCCTATCAAAAACGCTTTTCTCCATTTCACTGGTCGTTCATTTTGTTGCCTTGATTCATTCATGTATGGACCTCCCACCTGAAGTAAAGCTGACTCTAAAGCGATGACATGGCGGAGTATGCAACTTCCCAGCTGGTAGGTTTTGCATCACGGATTCGATCGGGATCAAATTAGTTTATTCAGGATAGGGTTCCATTACCGACTCGGAACACTGAGATTGTTCTTTTTTTGATCAATTTGCATCGTTATAAAAAGGACTGCATAACTTTCTCTGTTAAGTGTTTGGGTCGGAGGCAGTACTTAGACATACAAATATCACTAACTGTGTGGAAAAGAACAGTATAGAAAGATCAACGCTGAAGAGTTTCAACATATTTTGTTAGCTTTTAAAGCGCTTTTATGTAAAATAATGTGACAGTGTTTTCACGTGACCGTTTATTTTCAAGTAATACTTCGCGATCGAAATAGTTGGTAAGAACGGTTAAAGCTTGCAACAAAAAATATTTCACATCGTACATCTTTATTTAACTACATGGCCAACCCAACTTGGTTCTACTACAGTTAATCTGAGAATTACGCTTTAATCAGTTATGAGCTGAAGTAAGCGAGCATAGGGGGTAGTTTCTGTGCAACTAAGAACTGATGTCCTCGTTGGTCTAAACGCGAAACACGGAAGGACCTTATCTATTTGGCTTGGTCCCGCTAGAAACTGAAAGATGTTTCGAATACGGTAGCCGTGGGTCAAGATCAAGAAGACTATCTCTTGAAATTTGTACAATCGATCTGATATATATTAATAGTATATTAATAAATACCCTGCGAGATTTTTCGACTCATTTCGCCAATATTTGTCACCAAAACTGCAGACGGAATGATACACCTAATGTACAGCAGAGTGTCACAACCAAATGAATTACCTTTGATTCAGAGTAATCTTTTGGGCACTTGGCGGGATGTAACGGTATACCGCTGGAAAATGTGTGGGTTATGACCGACCTGAGTTTGTGATACCATTTTTTACGAATATGGTTGTCCTTGCAGTTGCACCTGATGTTCACGGATCATTTCATTGCTTCATTTATGGGAAATATTCGCATTCAGTAGCTTGTTAATGATCGCTCAATGTTTCAAATACGAGTGCATCTAACATGCGGCTCTATTGAAAAAGCTAACTGTATTTTTCATTTTCTGAAACTGAATCGCGAAAATCAGATAGACTAAGGCGGAACACATTTTCCAATCGTTTCAACAGTTGGCCGTAACAGGTGGAATAAAACGAATGAATGGCGTGCAAAGCTTGTTGTCGAATCTGGTACAAACGAAACAATTTTACTCATTTCGGTAGAACTGCGAGAAACAAACTTGTTGCTGCTCAATAATTAATGATTAGGTGTTTACATGCAATGCAGGAGGAAGCATTGCGATGTCCACTTGGTTATTTGGTTACACACAGTGCAGGGAGATACCTAGGTGTAATGGTCGAGGCGAAATTACAGACCACGCTCCTTAGATGTTGATCAAATCAGATTAGGTTTCTTGTATTCACTAAGCTTAGCATCGAAAATGTTTGAGATTCATTTGCATTTTTCGGATCTCACATCATGATAGAAACAAGATGCCATGCGAGACGATACAGCAAATGTTGATTGCAACTAAAGGTTGTCGGGTTGACTGTGTTACAATTTCGCAAGTTAATCTGACAAATTATTCATTATTATCTATCCGCTCCCTTTCAAGCGATCCCAAATCCTATCTGTGTTTAGTTGTAAATAAAGCCCTATCATTTCGTAATTTTTCGGCTATTTTCCTGAGCGATTAGTTTTGCAATTATTTGGCTCGAACAAAATGGACACTCAGGTTTGTCTAGTCAATGAAAACGAATAGTTTAAAAAGGTTTATTTTAAGGCAAATCCATTCGCCGTGAGCGATCCCACTCATTCTTTTGCGCACAGTACTTTTTGGCTCAGTTTATTTCACTTTTCAACTTTCGAAATCCGGCACATTGTTGTTTGCGGCAATTTATTATTCCCTCAGAGCATAATGAGATCAGAGCTTAAATGGAATAAAGTGAGTGAATATAGCCAATCAAATGAGCCGTCAGTTTCAGTACCATGGTTACTAGCTACCGTGGTCAGCAATCTTGCCTTGGAAAGAACAATCAGAATCGAGAAAACGTTTTCTTCATCTTATGTGTTCTCAATAATTCTGTACTGGATAAGCACTCGGACTAAATGCCAGATTCTTTTTGTGATTGACAGAGTGCAGGCCATTTTCAGTTTTGAATTGCGTTGCAGTTAGTGTAAATGATAAAATGCACATCTCGTCCTGAAAATAGCTACAAAATTCTTTGCACCTCTGCAGTTAAAATGTGCCTACCCTGACCCAGCAAGACATTAGAATTCGCAGTTATAAATTGAGTTTCACAAATATTGCTCGTAACCGTTAAACTAATAGCCATTCCATGACGTTTTTCAAGTATTTTTCATGTTCTACCGGTTTTTATCCCAAATTTCATTAATTTGTTTACATTTTCATTTTTCAAACACACTAATGTTGTGATGCATTACACTCACTGGTTTGAAAATATGCTGTAAGACAGTTTCGAAGATTTGTCTTAATTCTGAAGAATGAACTACTGCAGACACGAGACTGTCTCTCAACTGATCTTCCGGTATGCGATCTGGTCCAAACTTCATGTTGTCAGTTGTGATTCAAAAGCTAGATTACTCGACCAGCACACACCATCTCATTCAAAGAATTTCCCATAAACGTAATTCGAATTGCAAAACCCACCATGGAAGGGGTTAATAGAATGAATAAAACATGGCTGTAACAGTGACTGCCAGTTCGGTTTTATTGTTGCACGGGAACAGTCGACGACTACATAGAATGCTTCTCCAGGCCGGCAAGAAAGGGAAATAGGATTCACACAACACTGTGCCTAAAAATTGGGTTACTCCTACATGATTATCTTTTGTCAAACCACAACGCAGATTTTAATTCATAAGAAGGAAGTTGTGGTCTATTGTTTCGCTTTACATGGTTTGCGCGAAGTTCAAATCTGGGTACAAGTCAAAGCTCGGATTGGAAAGTGAGGCGTCCACATCACCAATGTTTCATTGCCATCTAGATGAAATCATAGCTTGTTTATGCTGATTGAAAGACGAAAATGGCCATATTTCTATACGCCTTGTTTTGATTATCCTGGGCATGGTAAACATGAGCGTGTTACAACGAATTCTTGGAAAAGTCAAATTAGATTTTTATTTCTTGGTCGATCATCACTGTGACGACATTAATTAGACGAATATGCGAATGGGCAATAATTTTGGATTTTCAACGATTTCATTTTGATTGGCGCTGCCCCTTTTAATTGTCCAAGTTTCAGTGTTCGTAGTGGTTTAGTCACCAAGAGTAGACCCATTGTCAAACTTCATAAAGCAACCAATATGGTAAGTTCTTGTCTTTTACCAACTATCCAGTATGCCGTTTAACTGGATAACGGGATGTCATGGATAAATAATTTCTAAATATTTGACCAGATAAAGTTAGTGTGAGATCTAATAAAATCAACGTTGGATACGTGTGCAGCTATTCAACAAGTTGTAGCAAGCACTTTCAATCATGCGAAAATGAATGTAGCCCAACATTTATCTTCAAAAACAATAACATGCAAACATTTACTTCAGGTTTTGCTCCAAATAATGCATCATTTTGGTGTCAAACCAATTAAGATCAATTGTAGATGAAAGGTCACCTCGATACTGAAAACGTTTTTTTCTCTTCCTGATGAAATAGTTTGGCAATAATAATTGGTCAGTGACCGCTAAGAATTATGCACCCAATCGATCGACCACGCCCATCTACACCAAGTTCTCACGCGGATAAAATGAACTAATAAAGGGTTGATATGACTTCCATCGGTAGAGAACTACTTCTCAGTGATAGAGTGACATCGAGTAACAGAAGACAGACAAGACGAAGGTGGAGCATCTGTGACCCAAAGTGATTAAATACAAGTTAATAACCACAGTCGTCACATTTATCTGCCTCTAAGACCTGTATAAACGAAAAGGACTCAAATCAATATTCATTTTAGTGAGGATACTTGAATGTTTTGTTGAATGGATTTCACGTGTGGCAGTTGAACTCACAAGGAAATAAGCAGACCAAATGCGGGGTTTGGGCAGGGGGAAGAGAGGTGGTTTGGAAAAAGCCCCGAGGGGTCAGATTGCTGTGAGGTTGCACTCCACGTGAGATTCCCCGGCAGAAATTGTCGTCCACTTGTGCTGACCGAATGTGAGTGCTCACCGGTCTAAAATCAACAAAAGTGGCACATGAAGAATATCTTTGCCACAGTACGCTCACTGGTAATATTCTGGTTCGCGAACTAGTGTGATCATTTTGATCAAGATAAAAGTGTCTTGAAACTTCACCATATCTTGGCTGTATTATTGAAGATTTCAAGCCTATCAATTAGTGCAAACAGCTGCATAATGCATCAACTTTGGAGAGAAACCATAAGTTTTCCTTAGTTCCGCTTTGTCAATGATGTATTCCTTGAGGTCAGCTTAAACTGCCGGAGGTGGTAGGAAGGCTTCATTTCGCGCATAACTTTCCATCGCGTAGTAGACGATTAAGATCAGATTTCGTTTCTGGATGCGTTAATGGCACGGAGCTGTTTCTAAATGACAAAATATAGGCACAAAAACATATTGCATAGCATAGCTCAATACCAGTAGCTAATATCTTCACACTGGAAATGCTAGAGAATGAATTTCATTTCATCATCAAATTTTAATGAATCAGCGGTTACATAGAGAGGTGTGTTCTGAACAAGGCAGACGATCCGTGAGACAACCCAGAAATATAAAGACCAAAAGAAAAGTTGTTTTAATCTTTCTTTAAAATTCGATTCCTCATCGAAAATATTCATAAAAGAAACCGCAAATTTAGTTATAATAACCATTTTCAAATGCAACAGAACTGCGCAGCTCACTCAAGGGATCATACTTTATTACTCTGAAGCATAGGATCTTATGGAATTTTGTCGGCGTTTTCCCATTAATCGGACAGAATATGTGAAAATATCCAAATGTAATCAAGAGTGAATTACAACATTGCCAATCAGAACGTAAATTGAATTCGTATATTCTTACAGTTCACGGACACCAGTTCATACCGTTTTTGCCAGTGAAAGAAAATATGACTAGTTTATGAACAGTCATCATGCCCATTACAGCTTGAACGAATTCTGGAGTGTTTGTGGTCTCTGGATCGGTGCACTGCTAGGCGCTCCGAACATCTACACAGTGGTTCATTATTTGCATCTAAATTCGAATCAACGGGTTTAGTACATGGATAAACGTCCATGTTAACAATAATTTCCGATACATGATAATAAGTATGGTCAGTATGTCGCCGGTGAAGTGGTCCATCATCCACATCAAGAATTTTCACCGACCAATTTCCAATCCGTCCCAGGACAATCCCTGATGCGAGTTATAAGTTACTGCAATATTGGCAAATTATATGCATCTCAGATTTGACCGGAGTACTCGAGATCCGGGTATACGAAACCGACTTGTCCTTCTTGTTCTATGAACTGTATTTCTCTAATGAAGTAAGAAGTTATCCGTACTTCGCTCAAGCTCTTAGACCGTTGGGGTTGTGTGTGAATGATTTCATAGCACATTTAAGCGTTCGATCAAATGTTTTTGCTAGCCTATGAAATTTTAGATGCATGGGTGTAGCCAGCAGGTGACGATGTTCTGTTTCCTTGAGCCAAGAGTTGATCTTCTTAGGAGTGAATTGGTTCTCATTGCTAATGATCAGTGCCTGTGGCACACCTTCGGGACTGAAAGTTTTCCGCAGTGCAGTCATGATAAATTCCGGTTCAGCAGAGGTTGTGAAGTACATTTCAGGGCAATGAGAAGACGAATCAACGTTGACCGGAACCCAATTTCTACTTAGAAAATGACCATAGTATTCAGCCCCAAATCCAAACCAAACCTTGCACAACACATGAGGGAGGGCGCGTGTTCTTATATCTTCATACTCCTGAGAACCTGACACCTGCCAAAACGATAAATTTTGTAGCCGATTACGCCGAATTCCCCGACGCTCAGAAAAACGGCTGTCTTTTTTTCACTAGTAATCTTTTCAGGGGCAGTGCGCCACTACTAAAACCTTTCGAAGTAAAGCTCACTTGCGCTGGCAGGGAAGGTACACTCAAATAATTCCAAGGTGCAAAATTGCTTGTTTCAAAAATCATCATGACGCCAATTGCTGACTTGCATCACTTTTTTCCGGGTAACCGGAGCTAATCAATGGAGATATCCGAATGTAATCAAGAATGAATCACATCTGCGCAAATTAGAACGCAAACGAATTCATATATTTTTGCAATTCAAATGGATTGGTAACATGTAATCCAAGAAAAAGATAACTAGTCCATGAACATTCATTACACGTTGGATTGACGATACTGATCAAATACTTGGCAATTCTTCCACCCAAATTTCTTTTATGCATTCATTTTCGATCTAACGGCTAGAACATAGGTAGAAGAACATTACCTAAAAGTGGCTGATCTTGCTCAATCTCGGCTGTCATACTTGCACACATTACACAAACCAATCACCTTCTAGACCCTAACTATACATCCACTCATCTATCGCGCACCTCCAAATTGCTCTGGACGTGATTATCTAAGTTCTGGAAACCTACTGCCTACAAGCATTTCGCAGCTGAACTCCGTGCCTAAGACGAACTAATGCACGTCGTCCAACTTTCATTGTCTAACAACAAGGAAATAAACGCATGCGTACCACGACGTGCAATCAGCAGTTCCACGTAAATTTAGTCACAGATAATCCATTGGTCTTTCCATGTTTTTTATGGTAACCGGAATCCACGATATATATTTAAATAAATATATATGTTGTAGGGGTTAGAAGGCTTGCACTGAGTTGTAACGTTTGGTGTGATCCTCGATCCAAACTAGGACTCGTAATCATATATAAGAAACCACTTGCCTAATATGGCTTAATATACCCGCATTAAACGATATGATTGGATCCCCTAACCAAATACCGGGTTTCATTTTCCAGTCCAACCCAACTTGCAGTTGATAAGTGCGCATCACAGATAAGAATCTATCTTGTGTCGTTCATTAGCACCGCGTTTGTACCGACATCACACCGCTGATGGAATTATGAGCGGTCGTGGTAGGCCCAATTCAGTCTTTTACGTTTGCCGGGATGAGAAGAACCAAGTCTACCGTGTAAGGATTCCGGCCAAATCTTGAATCACCCAGGTTTTTAAACTTAAAATGAGTCCTAATCAGTTTGGACATGACGACACAAGTCTGGTTGATTGGTGGATTTTACCATGCCATCGCGGTGAGCCGCAAGATTGTGAATCAAACCTATATAAAACTTTGTGTTAGGTGAGTGATTTCAGATTGTAGTCTTGTCTTGACACAACCTGTGCGCACCAATTGCATGCACTGTAACTCACAGGCTCTACGGTCCACCAAATACGAAAGCCATGGATCCGGTATGCGAAATGCCATAGAACCATATATGGTCCCAAGTGGTCAGAAGTGGCAACTGTCCAAGCTACAGTGAACAGCCATCTATTGCCAGTGGTCTCGGCACCCCTACATTCAAACCCGTGAGAGAGTTTGATAAAAAATAGTGCTCTTTCTATTTGGTCACTACCGCCAGTTCTGTTCTATTTCATTTTGGAGCTGACACTAAATTCCTGGAAAAAGTTTGTCGCATCTGAGCAAAAATGCCTAGTATAATCCAGATTGTTTTTGTTACTGACTTGTTGCGTGTGTAACTGCATCATGAAACAATCTTAAAAGCCTACTTGAGATTAGAACGTTATAGCTAATACTAAGTTCCATTGGATTAAAATAATCATTTCTTGTAACGCAAAGCTAATAACAATATAGAGAAAATATTTCTCAGGCCATGAGGTGTTGGTCATGAAATTTGACAGCAAGAGATTGTACAGAAGAAACAGATCTAAACACAGGTAATCTGTTCTGCAGGTTTGAAGAAATCCTTTTAAGCAGAATCGGGAAAATTACGAAAAAATAGCTAACTGTAATACAAAACACATGCAGAGGAACAGAATAATTGGTTTTTGATCTAGAAAAATACATGCCACCTAACATTTTCACTCGATTTACTAAACGGGAGGGCCATGCTTATCTTCTGTTTGTTGTTTGCTGTTGATTGGCGGTGGTCAGATGGATCATACATCTGTCATTCCAGGAATTCCAGGATGTGGAACCCCGAATCCACTGGTCACTTTGGTGGTGGTTGACAATTTGCTGTTACTGCGGTCTCAGTTACATCTGTTTCATTGAGGCATTATTCGGTTTTTCGCTATTGTATGCTTCAGCATTATGGATTCTATTCTCTTCTTTCCGTGTATTAGACCCTAGAGACTATAGACAATGCCCCCCTTTAAACACCCGCGAACTTAGAGTTCACGCTTAATGTTGACAATCTCGGAATTAACAATAGGGAAAACAGTATTGACCGAACGTGTATTGTTGTAAGAAAATCAGAAGGGTATTAAAATACTCTCGAAACATTTGGATTGGTCGTAATGAGTACAAGTACAGGAAAATTATTTTGGCAAGTGATATTAAGTTTGACAGAATAGAAACGTACTGACATTGCACGACACTGTAGACTCGCACGAAATATCGTGCAAGTGGTGCGGTGGGTTATTCACAAAGCAAATACTAGGAAGCGTTGATGGATTTCCCATTCGACATAAACGTTCGTCCTCCTGTCGTCTTAAAACGACAGATCAATCAAAACGTCCTTTGGATTCTGTTCAGCGGTTCGATCCCTATGGAAAGTGACCAATGGGGTTAATCTAGTGTCTAAATCCAGTTTAGATGTTGTGTGTCACTGGAACGGTGGTTCGAGCAACACTAAATGTTCACTTAAGTAATTTGCCTTTCGGTGCCCCGTCAACGAAACTCAAAAGTGGAACATCTGCCCAGCAAGCAGAGGGCCGCCGGTTCAATTTCGACTAGTGGCATCGACTTTTGGAAGCACAGTATATTAGCCGATTTCCCACTCTACAAATACTAGATTTTTAAAATACTGTATAGGTTGTAACCAACTTTAGTTTGCCGGAACTTCGTAAAAATTAATCTGCGAAACTGAGCAGATAGCTGAGACAGAAAAGAGGCTCAACCCTACAAAGAATGGGTGAGAACAACGAGGTCAACAAAACGAAATGACTAGAGAAACTGAATAAACCAATTACACATACCCCGTCGGGTTTCCATAGACAGAATTTTCGAGCGACGTACCTGATACCCTGGCGTGCCTACTGCGTTGGCATGTAAATTGGTAGCTATTATAGAGGAACAAATAAGGGAGGAAGTGAGCACTCAATTTGGACACGAAAGAACTTATGTAAGTGGGCTAAAAGAGCTGAGATCAAATTTGTAAAACAATGCTTGACTAGGAGGAGAATAATGCAAGTTTTCAGGATTGCTAGATTAACATCAGGTTGATGAAATGCCAGTGGACAAGTGTTTGAACAGCATATTCATGATAGCAACATTTTCATTGTCATTCCTCGATTGAATGTTAAGCGAGCACAGAAGATGGATTTCTTGTTAAACAGTTTTGTTTTCACCCTTACCCCAAAACCAACTGACGAATAATGGGTTTAGTCTTGCCCTTGATCGAGGGACACTTCACGAATGCAAATTTGCGGGGTTTCAAACGTGATCTAATCATTTTAGGAACTAAAACAAGAGAGCAGATGCCTTTCCGGTGGTTCAGGATCTATATTTAATGAGACAGTGCGAGTCAGAAATTCCATCCACCACTGTGACGCGGCCCACTGAACAAAGACAAGATGCAACTAGGCATCAAGAGTGTACAACCGTGGCAGAGATCTTAGAAATGGAAGTGATGAAGGAAGAGAGCGTTTTTCGCCTAACTTGTCGCATCGTAACAGGGGCCTGTGTTTCTGGACGGGAATAAATTGTGACCTAAGAAAAATGCGAGCCACCATTCGGTGAAATAAGAACATGAAGTGCCACGTGAAATACAAAATTGTGGGTGGTTATTTTGAGTAGGGGATAAGCAGGTGCGCGGTGAACATTTGGCAAATGAAGAATAACAATTTTGCCCAAAGCTGAAACCACTAGAGGTAAAACTGATGCTCCTTTGAGAGTGGAACCGGGCCGTATACAAACTGCTGGTTATTGTGCTACAACGAGACGTTTGAGTTTGTCTTGCAATTTTTATCCGCAGCTTAGAACCCCAGTTTCAGGCTCGGCATGTAATTATTGCAGATGATTAATGACAAAAATAACTGTATACTAGATTCGAAATTATTTACCAATGACCTGGCACTTGCAGAATAGTCGTTTTAGGATGCAACGGCTCAAACTGGTTGCTGCTAAATGCTCACAGCAGGAAGCTAGTGGTGACCGGGTTCGTTGTGAATTCAGTGGATGATTGAATCCAATAAGAAACAACCAAACGAAACAGAATCCCCACAGACGGATTAAAACGACCTCTCATAAACGAGTTATTTATTCCTTTGGATTACATGTTGCCGCTTGTAATACCATATGAATTGATGACCTTGAGTTGTAAAGATATAAGGGTTCGTATGCGTTCTGATTTGTGCTGTTGTGAATCATTATTGATTACATTCAGATATTTCCATTTATTCGGCGGAGTAACCAATATAATACTAATACGTTTCCAAACTGATATATCACCTCAGCGATGCAAAATTTCTTTCGTTTTTATTATCTAAAGTCCTTGCTACTGCCAGACTAGCCTTTAGAAAATTAAGGCTGTTAATTAGTTTGGTATGGAAGAAGTTTCTCATTTTATTCAGTTCTTATACCTAGTGGATTTATTATCCATCGAGTTGTCTGTCCTTCTATTCATGTTACAGGTTCGAAATGTAGAATTGCAGCGCTTGTGGTCTAAAATTTTTATTTTTCGAGTTATGCGGAAAGTCATACTTTGGAAGCACAAGTTTTGCATACCTTTGGAAATGAAACACTCAAGATTTGAGTAGGAAATTCAAAAATGCACAAATTAATTTGTACCAGTTTATTAGAAATCTTTCGATTTAGTTCTGCGGACACTTGGTGTCAGTGAATTGAACAAACACGTCCCGTAGCTCTATTGTAACACAAAGCAAACACATCAAATCCGATACATATTTGGTCCGAACACGATAACAAACACATAATTTCTTCATCAACTCAGTGTCCTGAATTGAGGTTGGATTTCCATTTCAAAACCGTCAATATCTTAAAATGTATCCGATAACACTCATATAAACTGAATTTCTTGAGATAATCATTTTTTGTAGACCTCACGCTGTTTAGGTTTCTAGAAGACGTTTTATCTCAACTAAAGCTCATGAGAGTTTGATTTCGAGTTCCGCGGTCTTTAGATAAAATAGACAGTTGGTAGAGTTTTCCCAAACGGATATTCCTGAATCACTTTCAGTAAGTGATTGCACAATATTTTGATAATGTTTGATTTCGGTAGCAATTTCGTATAATCCTAAGAGGTTAAATGGTTTATTATTGAAATTTAAACTGTTTAAATTTTAGAAGTTCCTTCATGTGCTCCCATTTTTCCTGTTTCATCCAGTTTCTTTCTGTTTCTTCAAGGTGCTTGACGGAATCCTTTGCACTGTCCAAGGAGTGTCTTTGTATCTGATAATTCTCAGTAGCTTCGTGCTATCAGTTGGAATTTGGGTGTTTGCACTGGCTTTCTACATCTACGCTGGTGGTGTCACTTCCATTAACCTTAGGTCTTAAAACTGCACGCTCATGTGGTATGAGTGCTGTCCGTCACGGTTCAGATTTCTCCTATATTGGATATGCTACACAAAAACAACTTACTCAAGCCTATGAAAAGCGTTCAAGTATTCTCTTGTTGGATTGCTTCAGTTATCTTTTCGAAGTTTTGGAAGCTGTTCACTTCGCTGATCAGTCGCGATGCAATCCTAATACGTTTTTCATTTGGGGGAAACCTTGATGATTGTTTCGTCATTCAGATTTAAAAAAAAGAGTGATTGTCAACGATCGATAAAGTGTTATGCAACTTGATAAAAATTGCCCTCTTCTGCACTGTTCCACTGACTCTGTACACTCGAAGTTTCGATCATCGTACCATTAAATAGTAGAAATGTGACACTTAAATGACAATTCATAGCTTGATTCACAGAAAGTAGTTGAGGTGTGCCAGTCAGAATGCAGTTAACAACTGAGAGCCTGATAGTCATTTATTGTGCAATGGACCATGTGCTTGTGCCTTGGTATCTGTGTCCTTTTGCCGGCAGATAACAATGAAACAGTGTCAGTCATGGTTATGTTTTGCAAATGTTGGTACGTATGTTGAAGCCAAGGAATTGGACGAAGCGCTTTAACTGGAAAATCCAACTCACGAATTCGGGACGGGGTTGTAAATGAGTCAGCGTTAAGTTTTCCAATAATCAGTAGGTTTGTTCAAACTGCATTCCTTTCATCCGATTATACTCAACTCAACTGGGTGCTGTTTCATATTTCCCACTGCACGTTTTGTTTTTGTTAGCTGCCTAAAAGCCGTGGACGACGTAGTAATAATCATTGGACTATTTCGGACGTTCTTCAAAAACAAATGGTCTGTAGTGTTTGTTATGCCATTCTTCGCTGGTCATACCATGATGCGTTCACTAGAATGTTGTTTTATTAACACTCGTATCTAGATAGGGGCAGCAAAAAGTTTGAAAATCAGGCAGAACAATTATGTAACACTCTACAAGAGGACCAACACATCAAAACATTTCGGAAAACTGATCATGCCCGGATTCATGACTGTCCTTGTGGACAAGCCGGTGAACGTTTCGGTTTTTCGACAGTTAATGAGTTCTTTGCCGTGTTCACGAAAATACTATAATGGCTGGAAATGTACTTGAATAACAAAGGATCTATTTTGCTGACAACGTATGACTATGTTTTAGCGGGAATCGCTAAGAAAAATTAATTTGGAAATGCAGTAAATAAGCACCTGACAATATCAAAAGAATAGCCACTTAAAGGGGATATTTTTAGTGCCAAAAAATCAATGATATCCTAATGCTAAATTGTTCGCCGTAAATTAAAGTACCAAGCGACCGTCGTCCTCAAAGCTAATTTGTTTTTATTTCTAAATAATCTAGTCTGTGTTTGTGGATATCGATCAGCTTGTGTTGACTAGTCCATAATCTTCAACCGCTAGTCTCTGATGGTCCATAGCGATAGCGGATTTTTCCCGAATTGTGGCTCCCTGTTTCACCTGACTTTAATCCCTCAATTCGTAGATGCTCTCAGACAAGAATCACTTCCACTTATTTTTGATTTGTAAGATCTATTCTATTCAGTTAGTTTCTGGTTGAGGATAAAGAAGGGACAAAATATTACCATTTTGATATGCGTAAAATTTGGTAAGACCAAATGAAAGCATTTACCACCTATAGGATTCTAACAACAGGATAATTGAAAGTTTTGGATTAGGGAACAGAAAAGAAGCTGCAACCATAAAACTACCCATGATAGCAGTTTATAGATAGATGATCTAAAGTTCTCGTATGATAAAGGTCATATTTGTGACATAAAAGGAAAAAATAACAAGCCCACAATTCTTCTCGATCTTTACACAAAGCTGGTATCTTTCTAGGATTCTTAAAACGTTGCTTGTATAATAATGGTCTCTGACGTCATATTTTCTATAGACGATCGGTAGATCGGTAAGAATTGGATTTTTAAACCATTGCATGCCACCATATGGCTTGTAATTTCTATGCTGGGAAAGTCGGTCGAAAAATATTTCTTAAGAAAGCTTGTTCGCAGTCATCGAGCGGATCTCAGCAACAGGTTTGCGGTTAATAATTTGAACAGGTTTATGCACCTGGCAGATTACATGTAACGCAATGAAGAATTTGTAGTTAAATGTTTTTGTCAGTCGAAAAGTCTCTCTTTTTTAGTGTCCATCCGATTACAATTGAAAACTGGTCAGAATTTGCTGAAGTCTTCCACCTCAAAAAACACTAAAGCAGTTTTCCAACAGCATGCAGTAGTTTGAATCCCTCGATATCCACGGAAGACTACTAGAATATCCTTAAATGTAGCTAGATAGAAAGTGACCTAATAGGATGTATGCAGAGTCAGTCTAATCTAACCTGCAGTGTAATTCGTGGTAGACTAAACAATAAATAAGCTATCCTATCATCAGATGACGTATCTTCGTGACTACAGAACAAATTTGTCAAGTCCGCTATTGGTGCTCTGATGAGAGCCTTGTGGCCAAGCCAACGTAGTGACCTATTAATTCCAATCCCGTATGAATTATTATCTGAGAACAGCGATATTTACCTGCAATCGAAACTGGTCGTCCTGACTTCTAGTTGCATCCTCCTGCTTCCCCCATCCATGGAGCCATTAGCAGCAGTTAGCTAAGGCCAGCAAGTGCGCTTCGCCTGAGCTACGGGAAATATTAACCTCTCTGTGTTTCCGATTGCATCTCATGTGCAACACGTCGTTTAGAAAAGGTGAAATCAAAATCAGAAAACGTTTGCGGATTTGCTATTTGGTTGCGTCAAGCACTTTGGTATAGAATTACCGTTTGCCCGGTTGAGAGGGTTCCAGCACGTCAACAGTTTTCATTGATACATAATCGTCTGAAGCAGTGTTTATATTCTACTCGACATGTTTTCTGCGTGCCTGTTCGTGTACATTGTAGAGGTTAAGTGTGAACAACGTAAACACTAGTCCGATTTGTGATTTAAAAAACCAGGAGAGAAGAATAGGGTATTTTCATCACCGTAGTATGGTTTCGCTTTCACAACAATGTACTCAGTGCTATCAAAAGCGTAATGCTTACTGAACAATCTTCCAAAAGTGTTCAGGTGAGACAGGAAACGTAGTTGGCGATTTGCGAATCATCCAAAGAGAGCACCCTATTTTGGTTTAGGAAGCAGGAATTGAATAACACTCAAAAAACAACACACTTATTTGTAGTTGATATCCATAAGTTTATGAGTGAATACCATGAGTGCACGGAAGTGGGGCGCAAACACCTTTTTCACAGCAATGCAAATCACGTGTCATCTCTCTAGGTTTGTTTTGGTCAGTCGCACGTCTTACCTTGTCTACAATGCTTGGTTGCTGCTGAAAGGAGTGGACATTCTAACATCGAAAGATTGTTTTACTACCAAAGTTTGTATACGAAAATGAGATTACAAATGCATTACTGACCTTAACAAAGAATGCAGCATAGCGCAGCTGTAGTGTAATGATGAGAGTGAATCTCATTCATCATAATATGTACTCGTTGATGCTAAATTTTATATACAGTGGACTTCAGCTAACGATACTTTTACTTTTGAGTTCCGTAGGTTTTTTATTTAACCCTTAGATCGTTGCTCTAGTGCAATGAATGACACGTCTCTAGCTTTCAGACTTGCTAGTGCGCCACATTTTCGCCAGAAATGTTTAACCATTAATATCCCTGATTAGAAAATTTTGAATTTATCATACTAGATGAAGTAAGTTTAACTGCTCGAATATCTCGGTGACATTTACAGTAATCAAGTGACCGCCAATGAATTTCTGATCTGGATTAGCCACAATTACGAAGCTAAAGCCAACAAAGGAATCAATCTCAACTGGGTTTTGTTTTGTGACTGCCATAAAGTTGCAGTTGAATTCCACGGGTTGAAAGAAATGCTGCCAACGGTGATGTGTAATTTTCCTGATATTTCAACTGCTGAACCGGGATTTTAGGTCAAAACCTGTCGACACCAGTTGATATATCATGGCCAATGCATGTACACACACTGAGAATGTTACCTCGATTAATAATTACACTTAAATCTTCGGAAGACTGCTAAAAGGCTGCACCTGAATAAATGCAATGACTGAGCTCAATTGTAACGGAAAGCGCGTCAGCCGACGTGACATTTTTGCCAATAGAACAGTTATTTGAAGCAGAAAACGGCATCTGACACTGAGAAATAATGACCAGCAACTTTAGGTTTCAGTTAAAAGGTGAACAAGTCGCTCAAGCAGAAAATGTATAATTGTGCTATAGAACAATGACCATGTTCCTTTGCGGACTACAAACGTGAACCTCGTTAGATAAAAACTGAAATGACCACTAAGCGGCAAAGGCACTTTTGTCTATTGAAAATACTCTGAATAGAATATAGTCCTGCACAGAATCCCTGATTCTTAAGTAGCCTTTATTGATTGTAAAGTGGCTTAATGACTGTCGAGATA
Source organism: Fasciolopsis buskii (assembly GCA_008360955.1). Classification (NCBI taxonomy): domain Eukaryota; kingdom Metazoa; phylum Platyhelminthes; class Trematoda; order Plagiorchiida; family Fasciolidae; genus Fasciolopsis; species Fasciolopsis buskii. The sequence goes on along the minus strand of LUCM01002273.1, from coordinate 23,815 downwards.
ATACATTGCTTTTGTTCATTGATTGTATCCATTACGGTATGTGGTATTAGTGTGGATGCGAATAGGTCGGATGTGATTCAGTTCAAAATTCGGTCTTCCTGATCGAAACGATAGCCACTTGGTCACGTAACGTTGGTTTTTCAGTACAATAAACAAGCTCAACGGGATCACATTTTGTACACAGGTAAGGAAAACAGTTACAGATTTATTGAACTTCTGTGACAAAGGTAGCTTTATCCAAATGAGAAACGGTTAAATCATGTATCGTTCTAGTACTTAAATTGTCCGCTTGTTCACAATACATGTGAAAGTTTTCTCTTCATCAAACCATCCCGTCTATAGCATGAAACCCATTCCAAATTTGCGACAAAGTTTTATAAAGATGTACACAGCGATCTCTTCGTTCCTTGTAGTCTTATTGACAGTGCTTAGGGGTCGTTAGTTGAGAGTTTACAGTTTGGAAATCATCTGTGTGAGGTGATTTGCATCCGTGATCTCTTCAAAAATCATTTGCCGGCTTTAGCCCGGAGAAACTGGCTTACATAAAACGCCGTGCGAGGACCGCGATTGATCATTGTTTGCTCTTCTTCTGAATACTCCTGTCATCAACCGTTGATTTATGCATCGGAGGGTTATCACAAGTGTCATCTATCGGTCGTACTTTTGCTCGTTTTGGAGCCCCTTCGACCAGCCAACGAAGCTCAACATTCCAACCAATTCCACAAGTTCAAGACTCACACTCCGATGAAGCTTCTTCATACGATATCTTTCACTTTTGGCGATAGAATATCCACAGGCGAATACCACCAAAAAGCGTAAAGAATTCGTCTGCCACAGTGGATTGCAGCGTCACACGAGTTCACGGTCTTAGACCAGCGCCACTTCATTATGGGCAGTATCTGACGGGAAAAGTTTTGGAGGACGAATGTACTCCTCAGAGACGGTGGACCCACCGTGGAAGATTTTCTCTTCGATGTTTCAGGCATTATGTAGTAACAGAGGGCGTGCAAATCTATGGTTGGTTTAATCCATAATGTATATGCAGTTGGGGTAAGTATTCCAGGTGTTTACTTTTAATCACGACGGATCGAACTTCTACAAAAACCAAATCAGGTGAACTGTAAAACAGCTAGCAGATAAGATTGTACTCTCCACAAAATTGGAACCATTTACTCAATGCATGAGACAAGAATTTATCGTAGATTTTTGAAGGTGGGCCTCAATCACACCAGTGGCTTACAAGTTAGTTAAAAATAAAATGGTAAAAGAGTTTTCAGGCAACCAAGAGTGAACCGAGTTTAATTTGTTCACTAAGTGACACCGTCGCTGTAATTTGGATGCCCTAATTAGTCTCATTGCATTCTCTCTACCGGATAGAAGTGAAAATTTTTTCGAAATCCTGTTTTTGGCTTAGAGCACTGCATTTTAATTTCACCAAGCTAAATTCTTTTGCCTTTTGTTGATAAGTTTTCGTTTCATTTCTGAGATTTCTTTCGTAAGCCGATGATTCATGCGCTAATTTGGCAGAATTTCCTCGCACGCATACTAAACAGTTCAAGTTCCAAAAGTTGTCAGTTTTTAGCCTGTCTGATTTACTGTATATCTTTTAACACATCCAGATTCTATATTTATCTGTATATCACATATGCAGGCGATGTGAAATTTGGTGCGCCTTAGTTTGGTACTTCTGTGTTCTCATTTCTGCACTACTCTATTTCAGATATTACTGAGGACAGTGCATTCACCACAGAGTGACTTAACCAAGTGCTTTTTTAACTATTCAACTCGCCCTCACCGTAGACACTGATTTGGTCACCGAAATTCTGTAGTTCCTTATCTCGACCGATTTCGTAGTAATCTTAGGGATGTCATTCTTAGGTTGCGTAATTTTAATGCCTAACTGTTTTGTTGCTGTGTAATAAGATGATGGATAATGATCATCTTTTCTAGGTGCATCAGGCCTTTAACCAAATCGGCATGATTACAAGCGTTCAGATATGTGCTCCCTTATGAGTATTGTGTCGCTAGACCAAACGGATAAGGCTAGTTTGAAATCCTGTTTTTTGGTTACGTTAAGAATAGCCACGTGTTACAAACAACAGATGGGGCAGAAGATGGACAAACTCCCAGAAACACTACAGCAGCTTAACAACTGACGTTTTCCAGTTTTATCCCAAACTTTTTTCAAGTATCTGAAAATTAAATCCTTCTTGATGATGACATCCCAACAAATGATACTCAATAATTCCGCATGGCTTCAACATAAGCTGGTAGAACAATGATAATGCACATGCCATCCACTTGGAAATTCTGCTTTCTGATGCTCGGTGCAAAACTTGAATCTGGTCACCGAACAACCTAAGGGAAAGTCAGTCATCCATTTCTCTTTAATGTGTTTACAATGCGAAAATGGGGAGCATGTTTGTGGTGGCGGTTTCCGTCTAATAAAAAGTCATCGAACGAGCCACATGTGTTCCCAAAAACATCTTAACTCTCTGGGTTGATATTATATTGCCGAAGACCCTCCTTCAATGGGAAACGAACAAATTTGTAGGACGAAAGGATTTTTTTGTATTCCGACAACATTTGCTTCAGCTGAGGAGCACGGCAGGGAAAGTTATACAATTAATCGTACCTTGTCCACCACTGGATTTTCGTACTGAGTATTCTGTTCATTATAGTTTACTTCAGAAGCTTGCCAAGGAAACACCATGGCAGACCACTGACAATACCAAATCAGGTGAAAATTAAGCAACTAATGTTCCAGATTACAAGCAAAAGTAATGCTCGTTCAGGCTGCAACACAAGATGTCGGTAGAGTCAGACACAGAATAAAATGCTCGAAAGATATCACGTAAAATCCTACGGCGAATAACATCTTATGTTTCGGTCTCGAAAAAATGCTAAATTATTAGTAAAAGTAGTTGGTGGAAAGCTGTTTATTTCTGTGTTTAAAAAAGCATTTGCAGAATAATTTACATTATTCCTGAGATTAAGAAAAATAGTTAAACTGTAGTAGGGTAAAAATTTCGAATCTCAATTACTTTGTCTATCATCGATGGGACATCCATAGTTGAAAAAGTGCTCACCCGCTTCGCGGTTTTCTTCTATTCGCTGAACCAATCCGATTGTGAGTTCTTTGCTCTCAGAGGGTATAAATAGGTAAGCTGTTGAAACTCAGTCACAAATTCGTTTCCGGAGTGGAAAAACATTAGAGATGCGACTGACCGTCCTATTCGGTGTGCTGTTAGTTCTTGTAGCCTATCCTGTCCAGTCGCTGGACTTTCTCTACAGGTGAGCCAAGGTTCGAGTGAGTACGTTTTACTGGGAGAATCCATTGGCCTGGTAATAGTCACCTAGTTTTTTCGGTTTTGAATTTAATGCAGAAAATATTGACTGCAGAACTAGAAGCCATTCGGGTAATGCGATTGTTTGTATTAAATGATTAGCCGTGAATATTTGGTCCAGTTATCGGTGATTGCATCACCTAGTAAATCCATGTGAAGCTTTGGAATTAAACAGCAAATTGACTTATTGAGAAAGTATTCCAAATTTAGCCTTAATTTGCACGTTAAATTTCCATCACATGCGCCTTTTCTAAGGAAAATTGTATGATAGCCTATGTGGATGATGCTTCTCGCTCAGGTTCTCGGGTCGATTATAATGAGCATGGGGATGCGAGACTATCTTTCAGGGTGACTAAGATTTTGGAGTCTGTTGTCAAGTGCTGCCTAAGATCAAATGAAAAAAGTGACATTTTGTTTTTTTCCGCAGACCGGCTGTACCCATAGAAGAGGATGCTTGCAGCACGCTGATGGTAAGCAAAAGGTATATTTGAATGAAAATTTTCAACTTGTTGATTATCTCGGCGGTTTCAATTACAAAAACGCCATGTCATAAAAAAGAGGATTATGCAGAACACATTAACTTTTCACCATAGTCAATGAATGCTGTTGAACCATCATCCAAATGATTAGGGAAGACAAAGTTTCATTTACTGCTGAAGTTTGCCAGCAGATGAATTCCAAAAATCCAAGAACTTTTTTCATTATTTTTGAACAAATCAACTCTTTTTAATCGACCATGAACTTAATTTGTTTTTCCGTCTTATGTACGAAATGTTTAGAAACTTTGTTCGGAACAGGAATACGGTTTTATTCGGACCTCCATGAACAAACGCAGAGATCGTTTTCGTGGGTGAAAGATTTTTCTGTTCGGAACAAAACGGTTTACCTTCGAAACCAAAATGTATGTGGTTTGGTAATTCACTTCTATGCAATATAATATTTATAAATTAAAATCTGTCGTGATGTTTTTTTGTTATTTTATTCCATCCAAAAAGTCGGGTACTGTGAAAATATTACAGTTCGCTGCACCAAAATGGAGCTGTTGTTCTTTAGCACAAAAAGATTTTGTCCTAACTGGCAGCATTTTCCAGCTGAACGTGCTCATTGATGTGAAGATATCTCAAGTCGAAGAGTTTTGATCAAAAATAGAGAGGAATGCTAGTTCATTTTGCTACCATTCGTAAAATATGCATTACCTAGTGTACATTATTTACCAGTGATTGGCTGACAAGTGCACTGCAACTTGGAATCCGCATGACACTGTAAACGCACTACGGTTGTCGAAGCAAGCGATAAAACTTCGAATTGAAAAGTTATCCATTTTTTACATAGAGATAAAAAAGGAGCATTACCGAAGGATAAACTGACAGGCGAGTTGATTACCGATACTACTCTGTGTTTCAAGAATAGCAGCTGATGACGTTTAGTTGGTGATTATTGACGGCGAGGGTTTTACGCGGTTATGCAAATTCCGGCATGCATGAATGGAAATAAATTGGATGAATCAAAGCGGAACACGGGTTATTATTTCTCAACCAAAAGATGATCCTTCTTGAGCTGGATAAGAGTAGTTTAATCAGCCACTGCAAATACTTCAGCTAGGATGGGTTCTCGACAGTCACTCGTGCACAGCAAAAAATTCCTAAGGAAAGAAATCTAATCAAAAAAACGGAATTGTTTGTACTTTGCTTTCTTGCAATCGCCACCCATTCGTTTTCCATTTGGCTAAAACAAGCGTATGCTGCATTTCTGGAATTTGTTCTGAAACTCTTGTACCCGTTACTGGGAAAAACATCATGTCTGCATGCCAATCCCTGAAAGGTGGAATTATTTCGTAAGCTGTTCAACATGAGTTAAGGGCAATTCAGCGGCCTACCACCATGCATCATGCCAACTTGAAAAGCTATCCCTAAATCAAAGAATTTCTGTCTTGGTTTACTTGTAATCCTTATTATTATCACTATCATTTTTATTGTCATTATATATATATAACTATATACGCCATCCGATTTTCATCTGTATAATCTGCAATATCCCTGTACTACTCGTTGCTAGCGAATTTCCAGGAGAATCACAATCACCCGTCTCCTTTTGGAAAAATTCCTTCCATTGATCCAAGCCCTAGTGTTTAGCGTCTATCTTATCATTGTTTTACTTTGGTTCCTAAAATTGGTAAAGACTAACTGTCAAGGAACTCCTGGAGAATTACCGTTGTGATTGTTTTATGGCTACCTCAAGGAATATCAGTCATGCAAAAACCTGTTGATACAAACAGGATTTCGATGACTTCTACTTATTCGGAATGCCGCTTTTATAGAAAATGTTTGGATAAAGCAGTGCCGAAAATATACTTGACGACGGCCACCAACAGTAAAACTGGTGGTGTGCTTTCAGGGAGATTTATCTCAGTCATGGTAACATTACTGTCATCATGTTTACGTATATAATGAACTTTTACCATAAATATTTTATATATGTATCGAGCTCTTGAGATAAAAATAAGACAGCTTTATTTCCTCTTAAAAATATTTGTTTATCAGCAGTAAGTTAGCTAGTTTTGGGTTGTTATGAACCAAGAATAAAATAATTAAAGACAAGATATAATTTTGATAGACGCCCCCACTAAGTTCACAATCCCTGTTCACAAGACCATTCTCGTGTAGTGATAAGTATGCTTGAGTAAATATTAAACAGGCAGAATTGCAAATAGGCGCGGATATGGTTCCGTCGTTGCAGACATCATTAAATTAACGTAGGCCCGATACAGCTTCAAGCATTAACAATTGACAGTGATGAAAAGATTTGTATTCGTTTAGTTTTCAAAGTGGACATATTCCGATTAGAAACGTCGTTCAGAGCAAGATCACCTAAAGTTTGGTCGATTTTGCAGTACAAGGTCAAACAGTGATACTGTATTCGCCAATCTATGGGGCCCAGTTGAACAGGTACTGTACGCCTTCCAGTACACGAGGGAACAGTGGCATAAGCTGAATGACAAACTCGTGTGCGCAAGCAAATGTATCCAGTTCATGACCAACTTGGGGCTGTCAAGTGAGTTCACTTTTAGTGCACTGTCTGAGATTTCCATTGGAAATAGGTTCAACTAATTGAGGATGACTTGCGTTCACAATAGTTTTCACCACATAGCAGACTAGAATTCAAGATCCACTTAAACTGGAAGACGCGGACCGTCGTTTTTAAATATCTCAAGTAATGAAAACTATGCCACTCGCTCCCAAATGTATTCGTAAGCCCCATTCACGTATATAATGTTAGACAAGTATTTTACTCGTAATATAGTAGAAATAAAACTGTTTTGTGCCTAGGTTTAGAAAGAATTGTTCAACTGATGCTAATCAGTGACAGAAGAGAGTCGTAAAGCCGGTTTGCTTGGTGATGCTCTTGGAAAAAGAAATTACGTGGGCTAACAGTCGTGGTTTGTCGACCATTCACCGTTGGTAGTGAATTTTTTTAATACTTCTAGTGGGTATCCTCACGCAGCGCAGTTGCCTGATGCAGAGAGTTTGACACAATTCAGTTACTTTTCATTCAAAAAGTCACTGGAACAAACCAGCCAGCTGCGAGGAAATATACTAATAGATTCATGACAAATGGTTAGGCTTACTGTTAGCCGTTGTGAAACATTTCCTCAACTGACGAATCGTCTCGGTATTTCACGCTGCGGCGCATTAGAAAACGTTAAGGCTTGGACAGGTCAAATATATTACACTCAGAGTGGATAGATGCAGTCATCCGAACAGATTAGTCTCCACCAGTTTTGAGGCCCACAATTGGAGATCGTGTGTCCATATTCGATGCATTTCATAGAATCATAACTTGGAAAATTGATGATCCGAAGGATTATGGTTTAAAAGAACCAAAAGCAATTGGACAGTAACCACGCAATTTTATCTGTGAAAGGTTTCAAGAAGTAGACATTTTTATGCATACTTGGTCATTGCACGTAATAGAAATCTGATTCATTAAAGAATTGTGCGTATAAAAAATAGCTGTGGGCTACCGGCCAGCGGCCGTGCGAATCAGTGATGGATAGGTGCAACATGATGTGGTGAAGTTGAACAAACCGTTCAGAGCCTGCCCGGTAGCGTAATGGCTAAGGCGTTCGACTCAGAATCGTTCGTTTGGCCCCGAGTTCGCGTGCCAGTTCGGGCGCGGTCCATATGCACTGCTCATGATTCCTAACAACGATCAAACAGCTGTACAGTGCTTCCTTCCATGCTTTCTTTATGATCGCTGAACTGCCCATAAAGAAAGCATGGAAGGAAGCACTGTACAGCTGTTTGATCGTTGTTAGGAATCATGAGCAGTGCATATGGACCGCGCCCGAACTGGCACGCGAACTCGGGGCCAAACGAACGATTCTGAGTCGAACGCCTTAGCCATTACGCTACCGGGCAGGCTGTGAACGGTTTGTTCAAATTCACCACATCATGTTGCACCTATCGGTCACTGATTTGCACGGTTACTGTCCGCTAGCTCAGAGCGATCGACCCCTACTGATAGATGACTTCTCTGCAGGTAGCCTAAGTACGACCAAGGCTTTGGATATGACCTAGAGAGCTTGATTACTTGGTACATTTTATTACTAGTACGAGATTGAATGTTTTCATGAAATAATTGACCATGTGATATGATCGCTGAACTGCCCATAAAGAAAGTATGGAAGGAAGCACTGTACAGCTGTTTGATCGTTGTTAGGAATCATGAGCAGTGCATATGGACCGCGCCCGAACTGGCACGCGAACTCGGGGCCAAACGAACGATTCTGAGTCGAACGCCTTAGCCANGTGATGCTCTTGGAAAAAGAAATTACGTGGGCTAACAGTCGTGGTTTGTCGACCATTCACCGTTGGTAGTGAATTTTTTTAATACTTCTAGTGGGTATCCTCACGCAGCGCAGTTGCCTGATGCAGAGAGTTTGACACAATTCAGTTACTTTTCATTCAAAAAGTCACTGGAACAAACCAGCCAGCTGCGAGGAAATATACTAATAGATTCATGACAAATGGTTAGGCTTACTGTTAGCCGTTGTGAAACATTTCCTCAACTGACGAATCGTCTCGGTATTTCACGCTGCGGCGCATTAGAAAACGTTAAGGCTTGGACAGGTCAAATATATTACACTCAGAGTGGATAGATGCAGTCATCCGAACAGATTAGTCTCCACCAGTTTTGAGGCCCACAATTGGAGATCGTGTGTCCATATTCGATGCATTTCATAGAATCATAACTTGGAAAATTGATGATCCGAAGGATTATGGTTTAAAAGAACCAAAAGCAATTGGACAGTAACCACGCAATTTTATCTGTGAAAGGTTTCAAGAAGTAGACATTTTTATGCATACTTGGTCATTGCACGTAATAGAAATCTGATTCATTAAAGAATTGTGCGTATAAAAAATAGCTGTGGGCTACCGGCCAGCGGCCGTGCGAATCAGTGATGGATAGGTGCAACATGATGTGGTGAAGTTGAACAAACCGTTCAGAGCCTGCCCGGTAGCGTAATGGCTAAGGCGTTCGACTCAGAATCGTTCGTCCCGGGTTCGCGTCCCAGTTCGGGCGTGGTCCATATGCACTGCTGATGATTCGTAACAAGGATGAAACAGCTGTACAGTGCTTCCATGGTTTCTTTATGGTGAGTTGGGCGATGATATCACATGGCGACTTGTTCCAGGAAAGCAGCAAAACGTTAACAGAAAATAAAAAATAAAAATTCCTTTCGTTTTCGGATTATTTCGCTAATATATTTGATTTGCTCACGTAGTCATGTAATGCCGTTAGAGTGTGGAAAATGTTTCAGGAAGGCGACCGAATAAGAATTGTTACTCTGTTCAAAATGCAAGCCGGATGGCTTATATACAATAGAAAATCTAAACTTAAAATACTCTGTAAAAAGAAACATCGAAAAGTGATTCCCGAATATATCCTTGTTAAATTTCAGTCATGTTTAGAATTCACGAACCTTCACACTCCAACAGACGTAACTGAGAAGCGCAAAAAAGGGCGGCTGATTAGAACAGACTTTAAGGTTTCTTGAATACAAACAGGTTCAGGTGCGCTGCAGCAACATTTAAGTCACAGTAGTTTACGCGGGCGCATTATTTTGTGGTGGAAAAGGTAAGGCGTAACTCGCGATTCAATACTAACAACAGGTTGTCAAATTTTGGCTTACAACAGATTCTTTGTTGAAAACCTGATACCCCGACACTTTTAGCGTGGTAAATCGGTCTCACTTTGATGCACACACATACACACACACACAAACGACTGTATATGTATTTGCTCATTCGCAGCACGGATCGAAGCTGACGAATGACCGCGTAGCACAAAACTATTCTATCCCAAATATTGTTCTACCGGATGGGATAGGGCAGTTTTGTATTTCATGCAATATGTGCCGACCAAAACAGTTCGAGTTTAGAATTTCAGAAGATGTGGATTACTGTAAACGATTTTAATTCCTTGGCCACTCGAATTCAAAATTACACCATGACCAGTCGTATGCTGTTTCGGTGGGACTGTCATTCTAGTGATGATTACCTTGTTCCTTGTCCCACTCATCATCACTGATAAGACGCACAGCCGACAGTTTGATAACGAGCGATTGTCAGATAGCTAGAAGAATTTAAGACAAGCCAAGCAACTTCGCGATGCGCGTTTACAGTGAAACTATTATCGCAGTCTTGAGAAAAGTGTTTTTTAATATAACTGCTGACGTCGAAATATATGGACGTTTTCATATAAAGAACAGCTGCTTTGGATTTAGCGTGAGAATAATTGTTCAAATGCCTAAAGACCTCCGAATTGCGCGGGTGAGTGCATCTACCATAACCCTGTCAACATGAGTTGCGCATACAATTCGATTACCATTCGGGGACAAAATACTAAGCAGCCTACTACTGGTGTGCTCTCGACACAACCTTTTTCGGCACGTAAATTAACCTGCCAAATGTCACTTCAGAATGAGGCTTGTCTTTAAGGCTATTTTATTACATGACGATAACTAAAACATTTCTGGATGATCAAAGAAGCTTCCAATAGTTGTGATTGTCTTAAAAACGGTAGAAATGGAGAAGTGGTGAATTGCCACCTGTATACTAACTTCACCAAAATGACAATGAAAGGAGGAGATAAGTTCTGGGGGCTACTGATGCTCATCAGCAACGTCTTGCGGCCGAGTAACTGGATAGGCGGCCTCTATTGCATCCCAATGGATTCAGAAATCAATGGCTGGTTTATGGACAGCGCTGACTTGTCAGTATCAATCTTTAAAATATTCTGTCGTGGTAGTCATTCTTTAAAAAATTATGCGCGTAATTCTGTCCCTTATTTGGAATATGAAAACGGTCACCCTAAACGATACCTTGGAATGATAATTCTTTTTACAATAAAATATTGAATGAACCTGTGAAACGTTGACGAAAGCACTTCTCGTTTGTTGCTCCGGTTTTGCTTCAGATTGGTTTTAAGTGAGCTGCACCGCGAACGATTTAATGGCCATGTAAATCAGGCTTGGTCGGCTTATATCATGCAAGTGCAATAATATTAATAATTTCGGTCAATGGTAAATAACAGTTTTGCTCAGACCACATTGTTCAATCTTTGTCTTGATGGTCAGAACACTGCTGAATTTGATCAAAGGTGTGCCTTGGGGTTGTGCTTCATTTTTCCACCACTATTCACGTGACTTGCTCCTGGTTCGTTATGAAACAGCAAGACTTCCTCTGATGATATTTGGCATCGAGTATATGTATTATACCACCACCACTGTCTCAACTACATGATTCAATGCTAATTTTATAGAGAAAAATGCTAACTGAAAAATATTCCAACTGAGCAGTGCCGGTTGGCCGGTTGGAGCCTGAGGTTGAATAAATAATCAGCAGCAGCATGTTTTTGCCCTAGGATGATCTCTCGGTGTTGCCATCTTAGATGTGTATTAGGTGTTTCTTGTAGACTCGTATTTACAAGCCTACATGTACCTAACTGGTCTGATTCAATTCAGATTCCATCCGGTCGTCGATCAACGTGGACTGATTTATGGAAGTTGCTGATTCCGACAAGGACAGTTCAACTAGTGGAACCTCGTACTTTTTGATTCAGCTGTCAAACAATACACTACTTTAATTTTATTCTACGATTGAACTGATAAATGTCGTCTACTGGCAAATGATTGCATTAAAAGAACAGTCAGAATATTCAGCAACAATCATTCGACAAGAAACAGAAATTCGTCTGCTGTGTACACTTTAAAAAATCTCGTCTATGTGAAACGGCGATGTATGTGTATTTTCAGTTTTTAATCAATTGACCGTTGGACTAAGAAGAGCTGCACGTGATGTTCGAAAGCTTGACTCCTTGCAATCTTAATGGAACACTATTTTTAATACATGCTCAATCAACAGTAAAAGCGAGGCTGATTGTAAATGGTTGATTCTATGACTGATAATGGTCACGGATGGTCAACTGATCCCTCACAACAATAATAATCGCAAAAATTAGGTGTTGTGATTTCTTCCAACCGCTATTCATGTGATCAGTGGTTATCGAGTTTTTCGTCTTTCGCTTATCTGAAACAAACGGTGTATAAAGCACAGTCGGTTGAGTTTTTAGGTGTTCTTTCCAACAACTCGCAAATAACAAAGCCAGACTAAAATCTGACGTAAACTCAGCGGAAAAACGAATGGATTTGAATCATAAGGATGTCTAATAGTCAATCACGATGAATAGAGCAGTGATATTTCGGTATCCTATCAAAACTCGACGCATTTATAGTCCAAAGTTATGCTGACTTTATAATGAAAATATATTACGTTAGGCCGCTTGCAAGTAACACTGTCATGCTTTCTTTTTCAGCCCAACCGGTTAACCAAATATGAACGCATGAGCCTCTGGACAGTCAAAAAAGCGGAAAATGTTAATAGTTTATTGCATGATGATGCTTTTAGCAGGTGTATAGTCCATATACGCAAAGTAATAGGAAACTTTCAAGGTCTGACTTCCCTAGTGCTGACTATCCAAAAAGGAATCAACAAAATATCGGAAGTCATGTGTCACGTACGTGGATTATTAACTATCTTCTCCTAATGCCTCACTAGGTAACGTGAACATTTAGGCTGCTTCTCAGATATACAATAGCCGAAATAGTTAACTGTAGTTGCATCAGTTCAAGCGGGTCAGATGACCGAGTCTCGGTTACACTCCACTAGTTTTATCAGTCCAATTGCTTCCAGTATTGTTTGTTATCTATTCATCCATTGCAGTGAATTGTATATGCTAATTATCCGAATAAAAACACATGCTCAGGTTACTATGCTCGACTGAGGGAAATCAAAAAGCTTTCTTCGGTCCTTCGCAAACCTCGCTACAATATAAAACATGATACGATGTAAACATCACTGTTTCAGCTTCTGAAAAGGGCCGGTTAAAGGATCAGCTTATGATTATTAATTAAGGCCCGTGCTTGTTGTTTTAGGAATCAAGATACCGGTAAATAAGGGTGCATTACAATCAAGTAAATTAATTTGATCGATAGAATTAAGATATTGATTGCCCAAAACTACTCAGCAATGTATTTTTAATTCATGAACGAAGAGGATCGCAGTGTCTCTGTCTATTAGAATTTCAGTCTAATCATGGAACGCAATGATGTGCCAGCAGTCAGTATAGAAAATGTTGGAATATTGCTTACTGACATTGTAAATTTCCATTAAATACCAATGTTTATTTAGGACGGAATATGTATTGTGCTTGGGTGTAGTTATAATCAACGATTGGTGTGTCTTGTTCGCCGCTTCCTGTTATTCGTTCCCGTCAGCTGATTTCCTGCGCACCGCTTTTTTTCAAAAGGTAGCAGTCACTATTTTTTTTTAAAGACTGGTCGCCATGGAATTCTCTGTAAAAACAGCACATTCTGTATAGGCACCATTAGCGGGCACTGACGCTGCCGAATTGCATGGGGTTAGAAAAAATAGAGTGAGTTAGCGCTTGTTTAGATGTAACAGACTAAAAAATTGAAGTGCGAATAGATTCACATATAGAAGGAGAAGCTAAAAAAATACTAGTGGACTTAATTTGTTTTATCGAATTTCGGTTTTCCTCATGATTCAAATAACCGAAGCACTCTGAGCAGCTCTAGGTAATTTTCCATGTCCAGTGTCGGTTGTTCACCGAGAACTACTGACGGACTGATTAGTTTAGGCAGACGAGACGAGTGAGTGCGATGATTTTTAACTCCGCAAATTTCACAGTGACCAAAATAAAGACCCATCGTGGTTCAGAAGCTTTTACTTATAACATTAAGAGATAGGCAGTTAGGCTTTTCATGATTATATGATGGGATCAGCAAATTTTATGAATTTATTTCCCCAATTTAAACTTGATTAGTGGTTGCGTCATTGCTAGTTGGAAATGTGTTATTGGCCAGCCTGACTAAGTACTAAAAGTAAAACTACAGAGGATCGGTATGCCAAATCCTAACATTTCGCCATAGCCAATTTTACAACGATCCCCAGTCCCAAACTGTTGATGTCTTTCCAGAAAATCCGAAGCATGGATTCAAGAAAGACATCTTTTGTAAAACGAAATTTCTCTGAAGAGTCTCTTATCCGCCTTCATACTGAGTAGGAATAGTCATCAGGGTAAGCATGAACGTGAGGAGTCTTTTCAGTAAAGCACGATCAGAGGCGAACGGAATGTGATTAAATGGACCAAAGTACTTCTTGATTTGTGAATATTAGGACCAAATGATTTAAGGAGCGTTTCGAAAAATCGATGTGCCATGTGCTGGTTTTAATTGTGAATGGTATAATGTTAATAACACAGTGTTGTTGGTCGATTGCAAAACCCGCCTTGAGAAAGACCGCCCACGGTAGTCGAAACGTTGGTGCCCTACATTTACCAATTACTTCTCGATTTCTTTGAGAAATGTTTTCTAAAAAGGTTCGCAGTGCACTTCATCGGATTGCAGAAAAGATATTGATTACGTCGAACTGATTCCCTTAGCATTTAGTTTTATTCACTTTCGATGTAACTTCAGCCTCACGGTGATGTAAGTTCGATAGCACAGAGGGCACTGAACTTTGATGCTTCCGAAAAGACAGCTAAATAAGCTGTTTATGACATCAGGACGCTTGAAATACAACATGGTTTTGTGTTTTCTGAAGCTTGAATCTGGAGGATGTGAAATTATACCTAAGAATAAACAAAAGCCCGTGGACTATTAGTGTTAACTGATAATCTGTTCTGATCTACATCATTTTTTCGTCAACTTTTTATTTTATTCCTTCTAGCTGACCTATTTTCATCAGTCCATGGATTTATTAGTAGCAACAAAAATATTGAGAAATATTGGATGAGTTTTTAACCAGTATACTGGGCGAGTTCAAAACCAACTCGGTTCCGCTTACGAAGTCCGAACTACAGTAAACGTTGTGTACATTGCTTAATTACATTTAGTTACGAAGGCACTCATCGGACCGGTGGACTTGTCCGTGGTTCGAAAGCAAAATGTGCAAGCGACTATTTTTTTTCTAGTTTTCTGCGGCTGCTTTTTTTGAACAGATCCGCCACATCAAAGCATGCAGGCTGTGCGTTGACGAGCTTACAGATTAAACATAAGCTAAACTGAAAATATCTAGGGTTTATTAATTAAGCATGCAGGATGGGTTATCTTGTGTCCTATATCACACAGGCTTGTTTTATAGAATTGACTAACTTGGGTTTGGCCTCGATCAAACCTGTGAACTTATCCATTATTTTATAAGACAATTCAACTGGCATAGTGAAATTTACTTGCCGTGGATTGTTTATAGTGTTTCAAGTGCACACGGGATGACTAAATCGATAAATGTTTTCCTCTCTTATTTTGCCCCTAATTATGCACAGAAGTCTTCCAGCCTGTGGAACCCTAATTACCTGACACCCAGTTTATTAGATGACTTCAGTTAAACATTTTTTCGTTTCTATCTAGTTTCTAAAATGTGCTAAAAAATTTGTGAATGCGGTCCAGTGCGTGCTTAAACGGTAGCGGTGGTGAAAGAAAGCAATTTAATCCATATTTGCAGATATAAAAATCCAGCGTTTTCAAAATATTGGTGTTGCCCTTGTAAACCGTTCATTATACGGGTAACTCACAGTCGATGCATGTCACGAGTCTGCTTTCATGTGAAGTTTTATGGAATAAAACAACAAATACAGGTGATCTATTAAGGCAAACAGTGAGCTGTGCAAGGATTCAGAAAGGCAAAAATTCTGTCAGAGCAGCTTCTACTGAACGTGGCCCCACCGAGACAAGTCAAAGAACACCAGATAATTGCACAGTTGCACAATCGATCAGTGTTCATATTAAAGATCGCCTTTCTAGTTAACCAAGAAAATTTTCATTTTCCCTTAACTGATAATCTCTTCTTTGGAGACCAATCTTAATAATCCCACATAGAGAAACCAAATGAGTACCGGTATTTCCAAAACAGTTATGAAAAATTTAAAAAGCTCAACCGTTTATGCACTCTGTCATGCAGCCAAAGATGAGGTATGTGATTACTATAGGGGATACATAAGATGAAACCAGTTAATCCTATGAAAACTTCCTCAAAGCTTTTCATCCGAAGACAGATGAAGGTGAGAAAACACTAATAATTACTGGCTCTGTGGGCAGCAGCTTTATTCGTATTTAGTTGCCTTGATCCGCCCTATTTTTGTCATTAATATTCCTAATGGTTAAAAATAAAGATCTCAGATCCTTCTTTGGATTTATCTCCCTCCTGTGACCACTGTTCATAGTAAAGGAGTAGTTTTGTGACGGTGAAACGTTAGTAGCGATACTACTAATAATATCACTCGTAAATTCTGAGTGGACGAATAATAACCAAGTTCTCACCACAAATTTCCACCAAATATGTCGACAATATTCCTCCCGAGTAGCCGATATTTGGACCGAAAACCTGTGAGAAGAACAAGATGAGCATATAAAATATTATTTATGCAATACAACCACCTGCTGCTGAAACTCAGGCTACAGGATTTGCCAACTGATACAGCTCGTTCTAACTTCTTATTGCTTGAGGGCAGACAATTTAGTATGAATGGGTAGCAGATGAGCAACGCACCTGGCCACAGGCCTGTTGTATCCAGCGGTCAAAAGTTCACTCATGGAGCACTGAACAGGGGAGCTGTTAAAACAATTCACGCCAATTAAACGTAATGCCGGAACGGTGTTTGTCGTCATTATTGGTTCCCAGAGTCTCTCTCGAATCAGCTCTAAATTGTATATTAGATTGACCCGTGAGTAAATAAAATCGCTTGGATGAACCACAAACAAGTTGGAGATGTGTGGCGCTTCCAGTGGATAAATTGATTCTTCCTCTACTAATGCCTGATACCACTAGTATAACAGGGAACGAGTATGATAAAAAAATCAGTTTGTTGCTGTTTATTTTGCATGACATCATTTTGCCAGTCCATGGACGAATCGCAAATACTTATCAGGTTCACAAAGCATCCTATCGATTTGGCTCAGCGCCCAGTGAATAACCTGTAGCTCTAACTAATTGGTCAAAGCACGATTTATTAGTTGCCGTCTAGTAGTTGAAAAAAGTGGTCGAAATTTTGGGAGTGCGGTCGAATACTTGTTTAGACAGTAGCGGAAGCAAGAGATGATTTGAACCATGCTTACAAGCATC
The DNA here is from genome assembly GCA_008360955.1 of Fasciolopsis buskii. Lineage (NCBI taxonomy): Eukaryota > Metazoa > Platyhelminthes > Trematoda > Plagiorchiida > Fasciolidae > Fasciolopsis > Fasciolopsis buskii. Next base: position 6,765 of record LUCM01002273.1, on the reverse strand, counting down.
AAACTTCATTGGTTTAAAATTATTATTTTTGCCCTTTTAGTTGCCGTAATTGCCATACATATCTTTTATTAGAGATCACCGTCGATGCTAATTACGTTTGCCTCCAATCGATCCGAATCCAATAGCATTGCCGCTGGGGTTAAAAACAGCCAGAAATAGAAAAGGCCGACGAGTGTGACGATTCAGATCACGTAACGGACCTGTGCTGCATCTCACGTTTGAGACTCTAGGTTCAAGTGAAATTATGGTTTTCAGTTTAATGGGTGTTTAAGCAAGATCGAACAGGGGACTGTTTATTCTTGCTCGATGAGTCTTTTGTGCACACTAAATCAAAAACGGAACATGAACCGACTTACCAACAAAAATTTGCATTGAAACAAAAAAAAAGAAAGTTGTACATCTTTCACGTGTGAGAAGGTTTATAACATCATGCCACGATAAACCACGAATTTAATTCACTAATCAGCTTTCGAAAATGAAACTTTCCGTTTGAAATATAGCAAAACATTTGAAAAATTTAGCTGTCCTGTTCTGATTTAAAGTTTCCACATCTTCATAACTCATGGCACTTTACTATATTTAAAATGCTTCTTACATATAATTTGCAGTTACCTTGCAGTATATTGGAAGAAAAAAGGGATTGTACGTCAAAAGCTAATGTGGCAAGATCAGTGCTTACAATCCAGTAGAGCTTTTAACACGAATTGGTTCCACTGGATCCGAGGAAGAGTAGCATATCATCCATGTAAGAAGCAGCAGAGTTGGCTGGACTTGTCGCATACCTGGAAGAGGTAAATTCGAATAACATCAAACACGACAACATATGTGATCACAACGTATGCGACCACTTCGCTTTTGCTTTCACATTTCATTTGACTGAGATTCCACTGGAAGAAATTAGAACCAATGAAAGTATTTCTAAATGTTTTGTTTCTTGAACATACTTAGGCACGCTTATCTATGGGCGAGTACATAATCAGAATGACAAATAGATGGTAGCCGCGAGTGAAGCCATTTGCTGTGAATAGATTAATATTAAGCAATGACTGGATCATGGACATAAGTGTCATGATTGCACAGCATTGTGAAACAAGCGGATTTACCAGTAGTTAGTTTTAACGGAACACTTTCTATGGGATAGTTGGGCGCTAGCTGACACTTTTCTGGTTACGTATTTTCAGGGCTACTTTCAACCCTCTGAGAGATATAAGTAGTAATGTAAGCAATAAAGATTAGCCGAGAATATAAAGTGGTTAGTTTCCCTTTGAGAATGACAGAACGAAAATACAGAATATTAAATCACTTGCTTCCTTTATTTTCTGATCCGGATGACAGTGGTGGAAAAACCACCGATGTCTAGACTGAAACGATCCAAGTGTTAGTGATTTTAAAGCTGTCGGGTGGGAGCACAATGTCCACACTGTCTGGGACGCTCTTTCGAGATAAAATAATGGGAATGTCAAAAACTAAGGTATCACCCTTTACTTCCGAAGGAGTAAAGTTTACTCTGTATTACAAGTGATGCTTTACTAATCTCAATTCTAAATGTGGCCCTATAACTTGGCATGAAGTGCCAACTGAAATTTTTAGCCAGCGACACATTCTGTGTGGTAGTCACTGCAACCGAAAACAACTACAATCTGTTTTGAGCAATGTATTTGAGAGAGGGATCTATTTTGCACAACAAACATGGTAATACTAAGGGTAATAATAACAGTCCTAAGTTTCGTGGCAAATATTTGTCTAACAAAGGAGTTTATCTTGTTTCAAATATTTATCGGTATCTCCTGCAGTACAGTAACCATTTTCCAGTCACCGTGGTTACTGTTTGGTAATCTGCTAACTAATGAACGGGATTCGAAGACTGACATCAAAACTCATGACGGATTTCGGCAAAACGATCAATGACTTCGGGCTGGTGAGTGCCGACCACCTGAACTTTGCTTATTTGAGTGAAACAAGACTAACTTTGAATTTCCAATCTCTCCTGGCGGTATAGTTTAATTTAATCATTAAACTCGGGGATGGGGTTTAATTAAGCACAATTATCACCATGCCAGTCGAATCCTTGAGTACTTTTTCCGCTTTCTGACTCAATCGGATTGTAAACAAAATCAGACACCTCAATCTGCATTGTTTAGGCCATGTAATATCGCACGTATTGCAAGTTTCGTAAACAACACCAGATGATTCACAATCGCTTGATAGATCATTTGCTCAATCATACCTTCCTGTCTCATTCTAGTGCTTAGTAGTTGTTTTATCCAAAGTCATAAATTTATTGGGTCGTAGTATCTTGAGTTCCAAAAGTTTTGTTGCACTCTAGTAGTGTAGTAGTAGTAGTAGTAGTAGTAGTAGTAGTAGTAGTAGTAGTAGTAGTAGTAGTAGTAGTAGTAGTAGTAGTAGTAGTAGTAGTAGACTGCAACGAACTAACGATTCATCCATTCATTTGTCAAGCTATATTTTAATCTTTGTCGCAGTTAACATCGACGCACATTTTAACACATTTAACCCGGATCCACTTACGCACGTCAATGTGGTCACTGATGTTTAGCTAGTTGATCAAATGACCATGAATGCAAGCAGTCCCGATGATTTCTTCTATGCCGTAAACAGTGGACTGACGTCGTACCTACTATTACTCTTTTCCCAACCAGAAACCTAATGAACCATATTATGCGGGTTCAAAGTGGGATCCATCCAAGCAAGTAATCCGTGATCTTCCTTGCCTCAGAACAATCTCCCGCATATCAGGACTAATTTTCTTGGCGTCCAAACACGGTGACTGTCTGGCTGTTTCACGATTTAATGCAAATTGGGAATCTTTTAGGCTTGGTTTGTTTTCTTTGGAACCATTTGACCATAATCATTCTGATGAGGAACATCTTAAGGCAAGGTAAACAGGAAGCCATATTTATAGACTGATGACGTTGCTGTGCAGGTTTCCTATGTAAGACTGAAAGCCAGTAAACTGGAACTGCGCACAATATACAGAATCAGATGTCACAAGCACAAAGGCCAGTCAGCAAAAGTTTCGTGAGTTGCAGTTAATCCATCCAAATAAGCATTCCTTTAAACCAATTGTGTGTGAGCTTCGAATCTAACAGCTGATGACAATAGTGAGACAAGTAGAACACAGCTAGATACAGTTAGATATATATACTCCAAGACATGTGAACTGTAACTACTGCATCTTTTCATTTTATGAAAGTCCAATTTGAAAGTGAACTTAAGTACTGAATAGTTGTGTTTATTAACTGTTTGGATTGGTCGAGAAGCCATTCAGGATTCGGACCCCAAAAATGTAGCAGAACAGATGCACCAATTAATGACGGGCTATTTCCATTTGTCAAGTGCAAGTGGCCAAACGTACTCGACTAACCGACATAATAGAGTCAAATAACTCAACTCTTGCCAGATATTTAATGTTTTGTTGTGTAGATGCGATGATATCTGTAGGGTAATAAGTTCTGGATACTGCATTTGTGTGGCATAATGGAATTTTGGATGTCTTCCCATTGTATTCAAGCGTTCAAATATTGAAGCAGATTGCCAAAGGAGATAAGTAGGAGGATGTCGAAATACAGTTTTTAATATAAACAAAACCAATGGAAACCAAAATCCGGTTTCTAAGGTTAATTTGAGTTCCAGCCGCATGCGGTGGATCGATCGCCGGTATTTACTGAAAATGGAACAGTAGGTCAGTTAAATTTATTTTATTTGAGTTTAGTATTACTGAGTGAGTTTTGAAGCTGTGACGTTCATCCCCTGGGTGGTGAGTTTTGCAAGCTGATTTTGAGCTCGAGAAATCCAACTTTGAAATGAAAAGCTGTAGCATATGAAATTTAATTTATTTTTTGAATAAAAAAGACTGTTGGGCATGAAATTTGGTAAAACGCGGTTGGGACACGCGAAAATATGCGCACCTGATGCTGGTAATTCGAAAAATGCTAACATTCATAATGTGCCATATATGCTCATATGCACTTAAACAATCAACTTTTCAAACCTACATGTACAATGTCGTTTTCTATTTTTCCACTTACCACTGTCCGTGCGATTAGCAAACCGTGTTCAAAATGTTTCTAAGTTCACAACATCGGAATAAAAGCGAAAGCATTTATTGGATTAGAGACACGATTTGCTACATGATACACAATCTGTTTTTACTGAATAGCCACAAATTTGTTACACGTTTCAGCTACATGTTCCCCGTACGTTACATTTCAGTGGCTGAACTTTGTTGTCCCAGTACTTGTATTTTCATAGCATCATTGTCTCTGTGTGTATCTAGTGCTAATGGGTAGAGGTACCCAAAAACCAAGTACCTGACTATGTTCTCGCGACTTGTGGTGGCTTTGTACCCCAAGACACTATGAATGTGTAGTTAAAAGTATAATTAGTTGGTCTTTCCTTCTCGTTATTGTATGTCGGAGTTCAAGGAATGCGCATACGAATCGTTCGTCTCCTTCTAATATCACTCCTGTTTGGCCCAGCTCTTGATTCTTCCGTTCGTTCGGAGTAAGTCAACAATTAATAAACTTATTGATAGACTTTAAAACAATTATGCTGTTTTGGTGCATTCCAAGCATTCTCTTTGAATATTTGCAAACTCGTTTGGTTGATGTATTGTTACCATTATTATCTCCACGTTACAAACTGTTACCCCGACCAGAGTGGATCAAAATCAGTTCACTTAAAACTTCCCTCTGATTGACCGGCCATATTCTTGATTGATTTGGCTTACTGGCGTTACGGTGAGCATTTGCACTTTTGTTATTGCCTGTCATTCGCGAATGAAAAATTTCAGCTGTGAATCGTCAGTTGCTGCACATGATCTTCATAAAATAAGAAGTCATTTACTTACAAGCTTCTAATGAATAAATCTGATGGCGAAGACTAAAGCCTCGATAATCATACATTTGAAACACAACGGAATAATTTATCGTAGTTTTGGTTAGAAATAAAATTTGGTCTTAGTTCGATTTTTAGCAGATTTGACGGATGCAGAAATCATCTAGTTTACTGAACTAATCATGCACAAATCCCAAGTGATCTGTTCCTATTCCGGCCATCAAAACTGTGCCAATGTGGTCACAAAGTTTGCGCAAGTAATCAGCGACCCTTCAACAAAATGTCAGAACACCATCTGGCGGGGCCACCTAGCTCCGCCGACGAGGCGCATACTTGCCGTGCATGGGTTGTGTCAGCGTGCCGGGTCGCGTCTTGTCAACATCAAAGAGTTTTAGCACTTGGATCCGTTCTGCAAAGTCCATTTTTGGTAGGGATAATGTGTCCGGGTCATTCAAAACGAATAAGTATACTTATTAGCTTCTATACAGTGTTAATGTTCAGTCGAAAACTATCCATTTTATGAAAACCCTTGTAAATTTCTCAGTCCTGAATTCTGATCACCTGACGGATATTAGGAACTTTTGATAGAAAAAACTATAATATTTTTTCGCAATGCGTTTATTACCATTACACAAGTTTGGAAAGCTTTTGACAAGAGCCTCTTAAATTAGGTGAACATGTGGAGTGTTTCCGTGTGGTACTCGAAATAATCTTTCAAACAAAACAATCAGTCAGCTTCTAGTACCTAAACTTTTATTATGAGCATCCAATTAGTCACATGTTTATTTTTTAGGATGTAATTTTGTTATTTGGTTGATATTCTACTTCAAATAGGTCAGTATAACTGAATGTTTTTTTATTTGGAGAAAATAACACCAAATTATGTACAACTTTTTCATTGTGGATCAGAAACGAAAATCACTAGGGCTGGGTTTTGCAAAATATCTTGTACGGCTTCGACATTTAGATGAGGCGTTGAATGCAACAAACATGAAACTTTTTTTCACATAGCGTAAGACATTCGGTCAATTAGAACACCCAGTGGAGCTTTTTCGCTTTGTGGACCGATTTCTAGTCTGCTAACGACAAAAGAATAATTATATGTCAAGCAACAGCTTGATGACACTTACACTTTCCTACATGACAGAATATTTTATAGACACACGAATAAATGTTCATTTTCCCAGGTATATGCATACTATTTCTTAAATAATTCAGAGATGTCTTGCAGCTCGATCTAAAGTGATTGATTGACACAAGGAGGTGAATAGTAACGACCTAACTGGATGAAATGAATGAAGGGTGAATGCCATTGTGAGTATATCATTAGTAAAAGACCTGTTCACTTGGGATGCACTGAAAGAAAAATCAAGCCCTGAAATTAGGATGGAAGGATTAAACATCAATGAATTTGATCAACAACTGCCGTGGAAACACACATGCACAATGAATCGGTGACAGTTTAGTTGAAACGTACACAGAACTTGAATATTGAAAAGTGCTACCTTTGAACAAAAGTCTACAATTCCCCGAGGTCTTCCTTATCATCTAAAATGTGATTCACCAAGTCACTGAAAAAACAAACGTTTTTGTTGTCGAATTATAACGGGTTTTAAATTTAAACAAAAGTGCGTGAGTGTGACAAAAGATGATGTTCAAACTGAGGAATTTCAGGCTCATTTCAAAATTCTGAACGACAGCGCAAAGTTCCCTAAGAAGTTTATATTATTATTCAACTGCGTTTATTGTGAAACAACTAACTGGCGCTTCTGACTGAGTTTTGTGTGTTGCATTCAGTTAGTGAACGTTGGTTCATGCAACTTTCACTCGACATCACTTATCTAATCGCCATTCGATGGACATATATTAGTAAAAGTTTGGATTAAGACATTCTGGCTCACCTCACCAAAA
>LUCM01002271.1:0-13384 GCA_008360955.1 Fasciolopsis buskii | reverse complement strand
ATATGGGCAAATTTTTCGCTCGTATTTGTCAAACTGCTATGTTCCGGTTTCGCTGAAAACTCTGAAGACTTCTCCAACGAAATGATCCAAAACTAAAATAGATTGTTTTGGAAATTCACAGGAAATATGTGGGGGAATTGCCAAAACAGAACTTACGTTTCCCAGTAGTACTAGCAGCCTTGTTCATAATTCCACAGACTTAAAATTGATGGGAGTTCAAAAAGGAGTTTTATCATTAGGTTTGAAATTTAGGTTGCCGCCCAACGCCTGCCAACTGTAACTGAAGCTCAAATTGCAAGAGCCTGTTCAAACCAAGGAAGGCGAGGCACACCCAACCTTCGGATGCAAAGCGGGATGTCAAAGCTAGCTGCTAGTAGATGTACTCATCTGTCATTACGTTCAGCGTCTGCTAATCCGATGTTATCTGAATTGTTGTGTCAATGTCATGCGGCATTGGCGATCGCAATGATGAAGCAAAGTACAAGGTAAGAAATCGCACAACTTCAATACCATTATCTTTCACTCAGCCTCCATCACGTGTTTGAGAGTTTCATTACCCATTGGCCATCTCATCTTTTGCGTTTCAATGAATTTCGTTATCCTCTCTATGACTGTTTCACTCTGGGAATCCGCGATTCCGATTACTTATGTATCATTCTTCTTTAGCTTCGCCTTCAATGAAATTTTCGGGAATTGATTTAGAATCTGACAACAGGTATTCATTCCAGAAGTCACCAGGTGTTTGCTTCCCTATGATTTTCCACGACAGCGGTAACAAAAGGATTCAGAGCTTGCACAGTATTGCTGACGGATCTTTTTGGAACAGTTGGCCTGCGTTAGTATGACCTGAATAGGACAGGTAGAAGGCAAAGACTGTAAGATGTAGGTCGATTGCAGAGAAATGGTATCGCAAGTGAAAATGATAAACATGTGAAATCAATCTGCGGAGGATCGCAGACCAAAGGGAAATATGTTTGCCATGGAATCTGTGTCGGTAGACTTCGTTAATTTCCGCTATTTGACGAAATAATTCAAGAGTGTAATTTAAGCTAGGTTGCCGCTTATTCCATGATCGACTGTAATGCATGACAATCCCCGATTTAGCAGCACATCCATGGTCAATATCTGACAAATGATGTTGAATTAACTGGGTCAGCTCATGACAACTAGCGAAAGTCATCAGGCGATATTTGGTCTATTTTATTCTTCCATAAATCTTTGCCTGATACCAAATGTATCACTCCTGCAACATTAGGAATTTCAGATGTTTTGCAGCTTTTTCTTGAATTCCATTTATAGCGAAATAATTTACAGAATTATGAGAATGAAAGGATTTTTACCCACTGCCTCCACTTGGGCAAATGTTGTAACTCGAGAACGCGAAAGTAGCAGAGAAACTCGTTTCCAGTTATTTCACTAATATATTTACGTAAACGTGAATTTGTTGAATGTTGTTTGCATAGTTCACAAACATAGGGAAATAGGTAATTGGTTGAAAATAGAAGTCGGTTATGTTGTGATTCTGAAGACGAAACACGAGAATGGAGAAAAGTTGGCTTGCACTAGTGAGGTTTCGGGGGCAACTGATTATTAACATTCATGCGACTGGATAATTTGAATTATGGTTTACTTTTTGACGGATAGTGTCAATTGCAGGTCAGGGGTACGAAGCCAAATGAAAGATTGAATTGTCTTCCCTTAATGACCTCAGGTCCAAAGCTAAGCTTTTCACTGAATAGCATTGATATTCTTGTCTTTAAAGATGTTAGTGCACTTCCTTTTGCTACTATTGTTAGAACCAACACGGGGTTTGTTCTACTTCCCATATCTTCTAGGATTTTCTTCTATTTGATATTCGGTGCATTTCTTCAACTCAGAAAACCGGACAAGTTGCTGACACTGATACAATATGGATTTGAGTCAGGCAAAACATGAATTACTTTATCAGTTCCGAAATTGCCTTGGTCCACTTTACTTAACGCGATAAAAGAGGGAGTAATTCATATTGTATCTGCTGACCGACCGTTTTAATTTAATCTAAACGTGGCACATTTAAAAGCAGGACCGGACAAGAAGTGGATATCAAGGTACCAAGATATTTACTATCAATTATTCCGCGGATACAAGTTCAAGATCCTCATAATTTAACCAACCGGCCAATTACAATTATTGTTTGTTTCATTGTTCTACTGTTCTGCTTTTTTACCCTCCGATAGCACAAAGTGGGTAAGAATGACTTCAAAAGTGAATCAAAGATGGCAATTGGTCAACATTCTATATAGAATTGTCCATTAATGGTTGGGGAAATGTGGTCTAACGACCATTCCTGACTACGGTAAGAGTGGTTACGGTTCTCTTGACAACAAACACATTCGTCGCATGGAATTGCTGTACCCCTATAAACTCATCCATGTGACGTGGTTGGTGTACATGACTGAATGTAGTCGCACATGGCCGTCCAGCACGTTCGTGATCAGGATACTAGATAGACCAGAGATGATCCACTAATGATTATGAATAGTCAGCCGGAAGCGTCGGGCGAAATTATCACTTATACAGCGGATTCACACGGTCAATAGTGACGATAAAAATGCAGCAGTAATAACGATTTGTTTGGGCTGAGTCCGTGAGTTCAGGAACAGCCTTTCAGCACAGCCAGGGATGGAAACATTAGTCTACGTAGATCTGAATTGTAAGAAGACAGGCTTTCATCAGCATATATCCTTAATAATATTAGCTGAATACAAACCATTGATCTTTAAATGGAAACGCAGTGCATAGGACGCGAATTAACAGAGTAGCACTGTCGACCCCAATGTGGTGGTCATTTGTCACCATTTCCTTATGTTTGAATACGGGATTCTAACTGTCAATTTAGTACAAATATTCTGCAAGCGTGATGACAAATTTTAGGCAGCTACAAAAAGCATCGAAAGCAAACTCAAAGAGTAATTTAATATAATCTACAATTCGAATGCCCGTCGGTAGATACATTCAACATAGCGGCAATGTAGAAATGTGCTCATTTACGTCTAAATCTGATTTGGGAACTGATGAAAAAATTTAACTTTCTGTTGACGTCAGTCAAGAAACAGTACACGATCTGCTAAAGGTACTTATATTCGATGTCTCATACTTCTATGATGTACATTTTTGGCCCGATTATTATTAATTTTGGAGGAGAATGAAGCCACCCGGGATACATGATCGCTAGCAAAATGTGTCAGGCAGTCAAAGATTATCTTTAGGTTCTAACAAAATTCAATGTGAATAGTAGAATGAAGTTGTAAACCTAATGCTTTGTTCCACTTATCACGAAATCCATGGAACTCGTGCCGATGGTTATCGGAACTCTGCAACTGTGCAGGTCGCCGTTGTCACGATATATCTCTATAGCATTTTAGCCGTGCGATATTTATTTGACATATAAGTGTATCTGTTAATCATAGGTATCTCGTGGAAAATTGAGAAGTGATTGCACTGGTTCTAACCTAATTACAGGAAACACACTGCACTAACCACCGCTAAAAACTAGAATATTGTCGTTACTGACTGGTGCGTGCTGTACCATTTCGGTGGATGTTCCACGTTAAATTTACTAAGTGGGCGAAAACAGACTACTACCTAGAGGTCCGACTTTTTCCCCTTACTGGCGGCATTACCCGTGTCAGGAATTGAAGGTATGCTAGTTTCTCATGGGACTGGCGTAAGGGATGAACGTTCTTGGAAATCAATTGAACCATCTATTTAGGCAACGTTAAAATTCTATTACCAGCAAGCCATGTGCATGAGAATGCCACACTGTTGAAATATATATGGGTCTCATATAGAGAAACCCAGTTCATACGACGCCTGTTTTAGGTACTCTTGTGTGATTTAGCAGTAAACGAAAGCCTTATGACCATATCCCGTTAGGACTACTGTTATCGACAGCCGTAACCAACCAATCCGGATGCGAGTGGAAAAACTGTAAAAGTTGTCAATGAATATATATATATATACTTGCAAGTAGTTACACCAATAATAGGTTCTCTAAGGCTCATGCATATAGTCCTACAAAATGAATTCTAATTTTTCAAATGACACCTGACTGAACTTGGTTAGAAAAAGCGTAACTAAGTTCGAAATTTCGTTTGTGATGCACATCCACTGCTAAAGGTGCATGCATACTGTCCAAATCCGTGTAGGAGTAGAGGAAGGTGGTATTATAAAGTAATAGGTTAGACGTTTGCAGCACTTTCTGTGCTGAGGACCAAATTTCTGGCTGCTTGTATGGGCTATTTAGCGGTTAAGTGAAATTACGATGCCTTCACTTGTCCTTCGTAATATCTGGCCTAAGAATGAGCCGCGATTAGGCTTATAGAAATGCAAAATAGAACTACAATGCTCTAACATTAAAATGATTGTTTTCTAAACTTTGTGCAATCAAAAACCACACCAGACCAAGAGAACCTTTAAGCATAGAAACACTATAGCTATTACTTTGTCCATGCCACCTAGTCCCAGGATTTGACATGTTTCGCCAATGCGCCTGAGGATTTTGAGTATCCGAATGTTGTGATTAGTCCTGTGTCAGCTTCATTTGGCATTTTAGTAGCATTCAGGTTCTCTCGATGGTAGTTGCCTTGCTATCCGTTTAAGTGATTATTATTGAAATAACTCAAAATATTAAATCTTTCTACTGCTATGCTGTTACCTATGGCTTATGATGATCCCTTATCTCGCTGAGATTGCTCAAACTAGATTTCGTGACTTTCTCTCCGTTTGGCATGCGTTCGCGAATAATGTTGAATTCATGTAACAAACCAGATCACACCTTAACTGTGGTACACCGATTACCAACGGATGGAGTCGCAGATACAAGACCATCGAAACAAAGTAATCGCAAATGTTTTTAGCCTTACCCACCTCATCCACGATGCCAGCTTCCACCAAAGATAAAGACGATTATCAGTTTTTATCATGCGCAACTTTATGTTACCTATTGGTACCGCTTATGTAATTTATCTAGTTGTTATGGCTCTAAATAAATAGCCATAATAGACTGCTTATAGTTGACAGCGAGAACAGAAATCAAGTTGTTTATTCCGCAGTGAGGTTGCTAAGTATTTTGCTCCACCAAGATCGATTCATGTTATTCCTTATTTTACTCTATTTTTGTATTTATTGCCGAGGTGGGAGTCTAGCGAGTACGTTTTTAAAGGTTTGACGTAATTCCTCTGTGTAACCTATTTTCCAATGGACAACTTTGACCCAACCGATGTTCTCGTGCTACCCCGATGCTAGTTTCATGAATGGGTTGACCCACTTCGTCCAGTTGTCATCATGTGCTTTGGCCTAGGGAACACAAAAGCCACCATTCCTCTTCTTGTGCTGCCTTTTGCTCACAGAATAACATCGTATCCGCGCGATTTTATCTTTACCAGGGTCTTGGTGCGCTTAGTCCAGTTCTTAGAATGGTAGATCCCAGAATGAATAAGCATTGGAGTAGGCTTAAGCCATAATGCTTAGGTGATCTATACCAGTTTATGTGCGCTTTCAGATCCAACCGGATCAGCATGAAACCTAACACGTATGGCAAACAAATGCACACAGTTTAGTGTCACTATGAAAAATATCCTTAGTCTTATCCAGCTTGCGCCTTTAACATACGTGTGCCCACCTCCAATACCGTCCTATCATACTTCATCACGCAGCTGTCAAGGTACATGAGACGGTAAACCATCATTAGTTCCTCTCAGGTTCGGGACTGTTTTCATCCAGTATTTTAACAGCACATCACATTTTAAAGGTACGAACCACATGCCAAATGTGTTACAGTCCTCGCGGGCCTGTGCAGCTAGCGTTGCGCATGTTTTGCAAATTCGAAAAAGTACACGATGTTGTCTGCGTAATCTGCGAAACAGCATCCCCTTATTTGCCAGTTGTACGCCTACAGCATCCTCCATTAACTAGTCGATGAAGAAACTAAACGAGAATGGGGCACATATTAGTGACACTCTTAGGTTTGACTTTTTGGCACAAACTAAACGAAATGCAACCTATGGTTCTAGATCCTGAGAGTGCAACTTGAGCTAATCATATTGGACTAAATTTTTGTTCCTTGTGTTGGTTCATTTATAATGGTATGAGGATGATGAAAGGAAAGCATAAAATTCTTACTCTCAATAATCAGGGACGCCGACTTTGCTCGCTTGTCACTTTCACGATCCTGATAGCAAAATCGAATGGTAGCTTAATGTTGTGTCAGTTGACACTAACTCACCGAGGCCACAAAGATTTCGACCCATCGTGTAGATTGTCATTCACCTTTTTTAACTAGACCGTTTTACAACTAACTACGGTGGGAATTACGAATAGCATCCACCAGCAAATTCAAAGTTATGCAGGAGACAATAAGTGGAACCCAAAAATACTTTGAATCTGAACAGGATGTGTTCGTTACAAAAAGCCATGGCTTGCCAAAAGCAGACCCAGCTCACAGCATTTTGCGCATTCTGAGCAGCGAAGACAGTAAGTGAGACTAGGGTGTTGGGCTACACAAGACCAGCATTGGTTCCATGTTCTTATTTTACGACTGTATTTTGATTATGACTGACGATCTACATCGGGCTTTACCATGCTCGTAATTTGACGCGAATTTTAGGAGGACTATGTCAGAGTCACAGAGACAACAGCGTTGGTTCCGCAAGAGAGGTAGAAAATACTTCCTGAAATCGTTCAGATGAACCATTGAAAATTGGAAGAACCTGGTTTTGCTATTTTGTGTGATCTGTTTCTCCAGCCTTTCTTTCCGGGGACTGCATTTCCAACTTGCCTTCGAAATTATGGCTGGTTGTCTGCAACCGTAGTGGTAAACTGAATTTCCAAACTGATCGGTTCTCTCGATGAGCTGCCGCAAAGTCGACAGCTTCAACGTTGACGGATTTTGGAATCCAAATAGCATAACTTCCACAGTCTAATGTGATATTTGAATAGTTGCACTCGTAAAAGCCTAATATTTGATCAGAGAATACGCCCTTTTTCCAATCAAAGATACTGGTTAGCAGGTTTGGTCTGAGGATCGAAGATTATGCTTGTGAGGAACCAGACCCAAAACTTTCCACGTATTGCACGATCTCGAGTAAACTTTAATGTGTATGAAGGACCGCCATTGTTTATTGGTCAATGGAAAACTTGAACACCATGCAAGTTATGGTGTTCTGGGAGAACCGTAGGTCGTAAATACTTTTGCCAAAAGTAATTGAGCATACACCGATAGCTTCGAAAAGCGAAAAGTAAAAGCCGACAAACGAAGCAAATGGAACAATGATTTCCGCAAATATCTTTATGACTGATTGCAGATTCAATAAAATGTTGTTCAATATTTGGTTATGCACAATAGGGCGAATTCGAACAGAACACTTCTGCTGCTTGCTTGAGCATTTTGCCCACTTGTGAACAGATCAAAAGGGGTTTCAAATTGTTCACTAATATTCGTCCTTAGCCATCTTTTTTGAGTGCCTAGTCGAGATTTTGATTAGTTTTTTCATGAACCATGAACCCATTTGAATGATTATAGACTCGCGAGTATGAGCACCTCAATTTTTTTTGCGAGTTTACTATCGGGAGTTTTGAACAATCTTCAAAAATTAACTGAGCACATACAACAACAGAATTTTCTGTAGTTTTGTTCAGTTAAACCCACCTGCGCAGAGTTTTTACAAAATACTCTCTGGAGAGTTTGCCAAGTTCAAATAAACAGTTCCTCTCGGCGCTTGGCAAAATTAGGTGGGAATCTCTCTTAAATTTTTTATTTGGCAAAGGCGAATTTTTCTTATGTGGTTTATTGGCGAACAGTTTCAGTAAATGGTTTGTTCTTGCTACCCGAGCAAGGTCCGTCATACGCACCGCTGGTACTTCCCAATCAGTAATCTGCGTTCCTGAAGCGATTCCATGTTTGTCAGTAATGTTTGTTAGTTAACAGTCCATAATGGACAAAATAGTTGTTTTCTTATATACAATGAACCTTTAGCTACCTATGTTAGTGGCAGTTAAACCGTTTTCTACGATGTTCTTTACAGCTTTCATCTACCGAGCCAACAGTGACCAAGGCGGAAATGTAAATAAATGAACAGCTTTGTGATAGGCGCCCAGAGCGGATGTATATTTCCAGTCCCTACTGGTGTTGTGTTCTTTGAGTGACGGAAACTGCATTGAATGAAACTGGAAATTCGGGGACTGTCATACTGTAAAAGCTTCATGTGAGAACAGAAATGGCAATGTGCCAACATTTTTGGAGCTCATCTGCTTTGCTCCTGTATTTAGATGTACCTGCGTTTTCGGCCTACATCATACATGACATTTCGATTCACAAAGAAATCGACGCATTGTGACACAAATGGGTGCCAAGCACTTTAGACTGAAGTTTAGGTCGATCGACATAACTGCTGAATTTCGGCAAATATGATGTCCTTTAGCTGCCGCAATTCAGGAGTTTTAAAACAGCCATCTGTTTTTTTTTGTCCCCATGACATACTTCAGCCTTAACTTTCAACCTCCTGATTTGTTTCACCCTCTGTATGCGGTACTCCAAGGACAAACCACCAGTAATACCCGGATTAATCATTTACTCCCCCCCCCTTAAGACATGCACGCTACCCAGCCTCCTCTATTTTTCCAAGCCAAGAGATAATTTGTGGTGGTCAAACGCATAACTTCATGGTTTTCGGACGTGAAGATGGCCGGTCTGAATCCTGTCATAGAGGGTCAACTTCCTCATTTAGCAGTCTCCTCTTGGCCTGAAAATTGATGCATACTTTCGTGTCATTAATGAAATAAGCAAAAAGATCAGAGATATTACATCAGAAGGCCTCCAAGTCTGATGTTTTATTGGAGATTTGGAGTAGTTTGGACCGCAAGCTATGGTTTTCTAAAGTTCCATTCCCGGGTCAAGGTTAGAAAATGTATTTCATCTTCCGCACGTCGAGAACATGTCAAATTTGAATCCTTTACACATTCGACGAATAGACGGAACGTTGCTAAAAATAGAACCGACTTAAAGATATGACTGGAGTCTTTGGTTATTATAATAACCAAATACTGCCCACTGCTACCTTTAACGGTGGGCTTCCATGCGGTCGAAATTGCCGTTCTTTTGCGATATAATGGAAGACAGTCATCATCCCTTCAGCGTTGTATGGAATACTCGGAATTCGGTCTAAATCACATGAGAAACATAACAGGTAATCATTTTGCGTGATTAATATTTGCATTCCAAATACTTCATATAAGCTACACTTTTGAAGCACTCACCGGGTTAGTGATAAGAATCTATTGCAAATTACGGGTTTAATTATATTTCTATAACGAGGAAGACTTACAAGGACGTCTGATCAGAGTTATATGTTCTGGATTTGAAAGCTAGTTCATTTTAGCTTCTTTTGTTAATATTAGAAAACTGGCATATTGAAGTATTATTCAATGGAAACATCTTAAATATCGCTTATTTCTAAGGTACCGCAGTGACTGATACAGTTTTGCGTTTTCCAAAGAAAGTCTATATAATGTAATACGAAATCCACAAAATCATCGTGTCAATGAGGTATCGACATTTACCCGCAGTTAATCTCATTGTCAATATAAAATTTACTGACGAGAAGGGTGACAGCGCAAGAAAAGAAGTCTGATCAGTCAACCGAATGAATCGGAAAGTCAATGCGCCGGTCGACAAGTTGTGCGGGAGTGCATACCTCCAGGAAACAACCCTTCTCGTGTAGTTAATAGCGAGTTGGCATTTCGATTACTGGCGCTTTTACGTTAACTTGACTACTTTTGGCAAAACAAGTACACGTGATCCTCAAAATCGCTGGAACACAATATGCTATCAAATTGTACAATGCAACGTGGTACGTGAATGACGAGAAACATTGCTTGAGTAAGCTCATAGTCAATTTAAACGCAATATTTGAAAAATGAGAGAGAATTGCACCCCGCCAAATTAAGACAATTTTTGGAGCAAGCACAATGGATGAGTAAACTTTTATGTTTAGGAATTCTGAGAAACTTGTGTACGTATTTTGTACATATTCTGAAAATGCTTTGTGAGGCACTAGGTTCACTTTTTTTATTCTTCTAGGTGGTCAAACAGCATCAAACATTGTAGACCTCCAACCTGTAGATCGTAGAAGCGAAATTCCAGTCGGAGGTCGACTCTGCACACTTGAAATTCATCAGCTGTCAACCACCTCGTATTCCAAATCACTTATCTAGTTCCATGAATGAGAAAAAAAAGAAGAGAATTGTTAATCAATCGGAATTCGTGATTCGGTTTAAATATAGTATTTTCGGCATAACTGCTTCTAACCAGGAGACTCTCTACATTACCAAATTTTTATATCGTTTGGGCAGACCAGTTTGTGATCTTGATATCGGGTATGGAGCAGGGGTTTAAATGGCGTAGTTGTTCAATAAGTAACAGCGCAGTTTTGCAGTGGTGACTTTCGATTTCCGTTGTCTTTCCGAAACTGCAGATTAAGTGATCGTCTATGGTCTCAAGCGAATGAACGGTTTGTTTCAGTTTCATAAGTGCCGGATGATACTCAGCATTTGAAACTTCGCGCGTAAGATCCCTAGACACCCCATCGTGGGTGTGGAGAAAAAACTCCCAGTCCGACTTGCAGAACTGTGCTATTCAGATCAAGATTTATCGGGACCATCGCAACTGTCTTTTGTCAGCAGCACTGTGTTCACAGTGATACCTAGTCCGTTTCGTTCTTTACCGGACACTTTCGATAACAGCGCTGTACTCTACATGGGATAATATTCGACTCCGCACTTTCCGTCAGCTTCCTATCCGCTCTCACCCACCTAGTTTGAGTAATTCACCTAGCCGTACCGTAAAGTTGTAACTATTCTCATGTAATTTGCTTAATTTGCATCCTGTTTGATCAATTAAAATCTGTCCGTTTCACGAGCATTTTCTGGAAGATTGGTTCGGAACCTCCGTTCAAGCTCTAATCAAATTAAACAGCGGTTCACCTATGTCTTTTGGGATTAATCGAACATGTGACAAGGACTCCGTATTATCGTTTTTCCTCAAGCCAAATTTCATTGTAAACTGCATTTAGAATTCTCTGAATTTAGATAAAATCAAAATGCATCTAGTGAAATTTTGTTAAGCTTATTTCGAATAACAAATTCATATTGATATTGGTCCAGTTTGTCCACCTTTCAGTATCCCAGTTAATTAACATTCGCATAAATATCGTGTAATGCTTCCAAAATGGGGTAGACATTGAATAGTAAATCGGTTAATTGAATCCAAAGTTTTTGTAATCGAACCGAGAAAAACAACATATTTTATTTTG
The DNA here is from genome assembly GCA_008360955.1 of Fasciolopsis buskii. Lineage (NCBI taxonomy): Eukaryota > Metazoa > Platyhelminthes > Trematoda > Plagiorchiida > Fasciolidae > Fasciolopsis > Fasciolopsis buskii. The sequence goes on along the minus strand of LUCM01002271.1, from coordinate 2,036 downwards.
GTCCGGAAGAACTGACGCGCAGATTTACTGATACATGAGAAAGCGATGTTTTATAGACACCAAAAGAAACATTCAAAAAAACACTGAATGAAAAAACAATCCCAAGAACACGACGAATAACCTGATTAATAGCCCATCAAAGCTACCTCGTTCCATTCACTCACTCAGTCCACAAATAAAATTTGTCACTTTTATTCAGTTTAATACCTTAAACATGCCATCTCATTTCGGAGCAAAAGTTCAATTTGCCGCGCCATCGTAAGTAGGTGGTTTACACTGTCATGCATTTTGGATCTCACAATTTGTCGAAAAAAAGCCAACGCTTGAACGAGATGTCGGTTTTCCTATTCGGCCCTTTTTATTCTCAAATTCGCGGCCCTATGGTAAATTTGATAATATACATTCTACCACACTGTTCGTGCATTAAGCATCTAAACGTCAGGAATTTCATTACCAGAAAAGTGAATGTGTGGAATCATTAACGGCTAATTTGTTTTTCTTTTACTGGTCACTGTGCATCATTGTTTTATGCCCTGGATGACACAACAGCTGTTCAAACTTCTGGTCAAAAATTATGCGCTAACTTGACTGTTCGTGTTTCTACTGACCAGAAATGCCTGCGCAAATAATGGACCAGGAAAACTCTACAGCTCCCACGTTCCACTCGAATTTGAGGTTCATGAACAGAGATCAGCAATTGCTGGGTCCAGATCGCGATTAACTTCTGGTGGAATTCAGCTGTGCATGTGTTTTGCCGTTTACTGTCTTTTCTGGTTATTTTCATTCGGCCACGATTAACTTGGCACCAGGATTTTCATAGTGCTCCTGAGCACAATCAATTGGTCATTTTCCCTATCAGGCTTAGGGCTTGGTCTAAAGCGGTTTGTCGGTAAGACTGGCAGCCGTCGTCAGTTGCACGCAGTTTTTCTTTATTACATTGGAGATTTTGGTGACCAAGCAGATGAAGTTAAATGAATATCGAGTTGACAAATTCAATTTTGAAATAGTTTGGTATGATCTCAATTGCTGACCGCTTAATCGACGCCTTGATTTCAAGAGATGTAGATGGCTCGAAATTTCGTGGTAATGTTGCGCTTAACTTTATTCCAGAAGAACGACTTTCAGCATGCAATTTGTTATTCACTAAGTTTTAACGGCCTCTTTTGACCAAAGGCAGGACTTTATCAGTTGGCTTCTCCCTTTTACTTTTGGGCTGAAGTTTGGGCTTCATGATGCTGTGCGTCCACCTGAAGGAATCGTGTAGCCTCGAGCGTGAAGCTGATTATCTTGCCCCGAGTATATCATGTGTATGAACTAATAGTGCCCCGGATGCTGTTGAGCATGAACCACCGATACAGTGTAATTTGGCGCGTTGACAAGACAACCGCAAATAGGTTTATTTCGGGATCCTTCGCTCAATCGTGGGATAATTGGTTTGTGATATGCTCATTCTTTACTCGGGTAAATCAAATATCGAGATGAGAGTCTGGGTACGTTAGTGTACGAGTGCGGAGATCTCGACTATTTAGTAAACCGCGAAAGGCAAAAATGCCTGTGGGTCATCTCGGTTCTAGTGTAGAGGTGCCGCCAAGCGCGAGGAGCAAGACGGCGGTGAGCTCGCGCAGAGACGAACATCCGGTATGTAAGTTAGTACAAATTACATGGGAGGCGAGGGGAGATTACTGGTGACAGTTCTGAGCTTGACTGGAAACAATTCAGTGGCATGAATGAAAATATTTGTGATTGGATCCGCATATTTAATGGAAGCACTTTCTAACGTATTTTCCTGCACTGACTATATAAACTCGGATTTTTTGAATTCTGCTGAGCTTTGATTGTTACAGTCGAAACCTTGTGATCTGTGAAGAAGAAACACATATTCACATATATATATATTTATATACACAATATCTTGAGCACAAATGTTTATGAAAACGTGGAAAGCTCCATACGTCCTTGATCACGTGCTCCATGGAGAACCGGCTAGCCTTTCTCAGAAATTCACAGTTACCTGCAACCACATGAATCCCTCCCAG
>LUCM01002270.1:4210-33868 GCA_008360955.1 Fasciolopsis buskii | reverse complement strand
ATATATATATATATATATATATATATATATATATATATATACTCCCGAGTGTTGTGTCTTCTAGATGACCGACGCTAGCTACAAATGCATGGTGCGATTTTTGAACAATTCTTTTTAACTTTCCGAACTATGTCGTTATTGAATTTCAAACTACCTTAAACCACTGGAAGTCTTGACTTAGTCAAACTTTTTTTAACGGATCACTTTCATACACCGCAATAATGAAAGACGTATGCATAGGCATAGGAAAGCTTGGAAAGAAATTACATGAACAGTCTGACAGATCCAAAATTTGGAATAAACATGCCCTGATGGATGGAAAAATAATGTCCAACCAAACCAGCAACCTCAACGTCAAAGATTGAGAATTCTCAGAACGTTTCAGTTAGTGCCTTCAAGAAACATTTATCGTTCAATCAGGAAATACCGACAATAAATCTCAGCAAATGCATATCAAGTCTCTTATTTTTGTTCTGTTCCAATTCTGTTAGTTTAACGTAAACGCCAAGGTAATAGTGAAGCGGGGCAGTAATCATGACTCCAAGACTTGAACCACTCAAGATCTCAGGGGATCAGACACAGAAATAGGTCCGAAGTTGCAAGATGGACACCATGTGCACAGTTTTCGCAAATCAGATGATCGTATTCGCCGAATTTCTTCACATTCTGCATCCTGAAATCTTCGAAAAATATCTTAACTTCATGTTTTATCGATCCAGATTGAAAAATTTAATTCGAAGATCAATTACCAATTTATACCAAATGAACCTTGTCTTGTCTGAATTCCTAATGTCCAAGTGAAATTTCTCTCTCTAAAGTGTTGCTGGGCGTCACGTTTAACCAGTAGTTGAAAGCAAGAGCTTTTTCCATAATCTGAATCCCAGCTTGAACCCTGGGCAAAAGTGTAACACCAGGCGCAACCCTGGTTTGAGCATGAAGAGACAGACAAAATCCCGACGGTTAGCCGTGACTAAGCAGCGCCTAATCACAGCCAAAAACGGCCTCAGACAAGGAGCAATAGTGTCGAGACATGAAGCATTCTCCTTAAAAAATACCATAAGTTCATTGCGGATACTGCGACGCTGCCAGCGCGGCCCGCCAAAACAAAACAAACCAACTGCCCTCTAGTTACATCCCACCGATCCGATTTGCTTCGCTCTCAAGGAGAGTAGTAATAACAGATTGATACGAAACCGGCTTAATAGATTGGTCAAAAACCAGATGTGTATAGTTACAGATTGAACGACTGAGTTATACAACAGCCCCCAACATAAGCAAACACGATTAAATTCAACCAAAACTTCAAAATCTACTTAAGCTGAGGCTTCAAACACAAATGGATGCACTCTTATTTTGGAGATAATTTCTCATCCACTCAATCTCCCATTTAAACGTCCTCGTTTTTCGCGTGAGCAATCATCGGAAACTGCATGCAGCCGTATCACCGGCAGTGTCATTGAAACACCTTTTGTCTCAATAATCTCGCCTTTTCATTTACCAAACATCAACACTTCATGGAATCGGTTCCGTAGGCTGATCACCTTCCTCTGACTCGTTGACTCTTTCAAGTAGACAAAGTAAATGCAAAACCACTGAGATGCACAGGACAATAAGCGTGTTTAGTTCGTAAACTTTACACCTTAGGAATTGCCGCAAATCGTAATCAACACAATCCCACTCAGGATTCTACTTGTCTCATTCCACTGTCATCTATATCCGGAAATTCGGTGAAATTCTACCAATGTATTTCTAAGCACCCTGGAGCTGCAGCTCCTAGTCTTAATGGATTTGAAATTTATGTTGGTTGTAGCTCACATCGTTGGTTTTAATGGGATTCTGACCCCTGAGCATGACGCTTAGATTGTAAACGTTTCATAACCAGTGGGGATGACAACGTCAGTGCAAGTCTGCAGTTGTTAGGTCCTTATCTGCTTACGGGTTGTCACCGACTATGACCTTGAACCTCCTCGACGATCTCGTCCTGGAAAGGAAGCATTCGTCTTCCACTTGATCTTTGACATTCGGCCTGAGAAGTTTCATCTGTTTAGTTGAAGGTGTCAGCGTCCGTCACTTTCGTAGATTATACATTACACGCATTTCGATTCCCATCGCAACTTTCGAGGTGGATATCATCAGTATAAAATGCCCACCAGTCCAGAGAACTTTGGAAAGAGATCAAAGAAGCCCTGAAGTCGATGGAAGGACTCGCTTCGTGGAAGCTTCAGAAACCGTGGGTATTATTGATTTCAATTGCCCTGCTGGATGCTCGCTGACCCGCCCTGGGATGCAAGAATGATACGCGTAAATCCCTGTGACCTCAGCTGAGCATGGGACTGAGCAATTACAGCAACCAGTGGAAATAAAACAATAGGAATTCTATAGTTACGGGAAATAGTCGCAACCTTTATCGACTGATTAGGAGTACTGGTCCATAAGGCGATCAAAAATTCCCGCGGTATTAATTCACTCTCAGAATCACTAAGGATTAACAGAAGACTTTGGGGATCGGCTGATTGGCCCCACCAGCACAGTGGACGCTCACGCATGCCTGCAAATATACAAATGCAGGTAGTTAACAATATTTCCTCAGAAACAAAAGTCATTGGGAGATAGGTTGGATTATAAGGCATAAGGCAGCTGGATCGAATGAACTCCTCCAGAGAAAGTGGCGAATTGTCAATTTCGACGTTAACAAAACTGCTGAGATGAATCTGGGAAGGGAAGAGCTTCTTGAGGACGGGTGTCAGCTGATGAGTAAACTGATCTAATAAAAATGTCATATGCATATGTTAAAATCACGCAGGAATTAGTTTGGTAAATTGCGTATCCAAATTGTTCGCACACATAATCTTCCAACGATTGTCTAGTGCTCTTGAGAAACGTATGCGTGAGAATCAAGACGGTCTCCGTCACGGTCAGAAGTATATTGAGAAAACCTCTACTCTGAAACATTGTATTGCAGTTATATACCACGCAAGGCCACCATTTTTGTCTTTTTTTTATCTAAAAGTGGTGTCTGACTTAGTCGGTCGTGCGTTTTTGTGGTGCTGTCTCTCATTAAAAGGTGTGCTATAGTAATCCATTTCACCTCCCCAGCCTCTGTACTGGAACAACTGAAGCCGAATTTGTTTGCGGCGATAGTTCATTTGAATTCACCACGAGAAATAGTGTTCGTCAAGGTTGCCCTTTCATTTTTTTTCAGCTATGTCATTAAGATGATCACGGAGATTGTTCCATTCTCATGTGAGAATAGTGGCATTGATATAGACCCAGACAGGAAACTGTCTGATCTAGAATATGCAGACGACCTTGTGTATCTGAGGGGAGCCCCAGGTAAGTTGCAAGATCTTCTTGATCGTCCGAACGATAGTGCGTGTATGTTCGTGATGTTTTGCAACTTCGAAGTGTAAAACACTGTTGACTCGAAGCCGATTCTTGTTCTTGCAGGGGAAAAACCAGGTGAGGAAGATTTAGTTACTTGGACGGTCTTATCTCACCAGGTGATCGCAAAAGGTGTCTTCATGTATACAGAAGACACGACTGTTACTTGCTGATTTGAGGAACCTGCAGTGTTGGTTTGACATCCGTTAACCGATCAAAGGTCGGATATAAACAGCAGAAGTGAGGTCGGACCAAAACATGAGGAGTAGAGAACAAAAAATATGCGATGACTTTCAGTGCTTGAAGACCACTGGCATTGCTAGAATATGACAGGAGAACTTTGTGAGTAGCCCGGAGGTTAGCTGCAAGATACTAGAACTCGGGGTCCAGTAATTAGAACAGACACTGAATAATACGTACTTCGCAAATGTCCACAGAATGATCGCCTCGTTATACGCTGTTCTCCGAAGCAGGCAATGGTTGAAAGATGCTTCGAAGTGGCCAGCCGACGACATGAAAAAAAGCACGCAAATTTTAACCAGTGGGCTGGCTTCTGTAGGTGCATTTGGGCTACCGCGTTGGGATCCATGAGATTCCCCCAGATGTAGGCTGGAGTCAGTCCGTGATATGCCTCAGTGCCTCAGTCAGTGGCGCACTTGCCTTCGAAGTCTTTTCTCTTCTAGACGGTTGTCCAACTTGATATTTCACAGTCAATATACTATTATTATTTGCTTTCATCCTCTTTGAGAAGCTAGTGCTGTGAGACAGAAACCAAAGCCAGATTAAATTGGGGCAACGTTAATGTGTGTACAAGGTAAAGTGAGCCGAATGTACAACAAACTCGAGAGAAACATGCCGAGTTTTGTGCCGGTTACGAATGTACTGATTAAGTATTCAACCTCCGACGATTGCTAGAATCCAGTTTCGTTTTCCAAAGGCCAACGATCATCGCGATTTAGACATGCGCATCAAGTGACTCCGTCCATAGGTGACAGTATATGCTGAGGAACAGAGTAGCTGAGATATACCTATCGGTCCTCAAACAGTTATACTGCATGTTAACACATCGGCGTAGTGCTTCCTGACAACATTCCCACATGCTATTTCATCTCAATCAAGCTACAGTAAGAAGGCATTCGGTGTTAGTCAAACTATCCGGGAACCTGACGGTTCGCCTATCTACAACTAGCAGCGAAGTCCTGTACGCTGAGCGGAGCACTTTCAAGCACAATTTAGCTGGCCCTCAGCGTCTGACCCTCCCACAGGTATTCCGGCAAATGCCCCGTGGTCTGTGACAACAGATGCACCTAGTGATCTGGAGATCCTCAGGGAAATCCGAGTCCCGAGACATCATAAAGTGCCGATGGGCTCCGATGGGCTTTCCCCAGCTCTATTTAAGGGTGAAGAATTGGCTTTGGTAAGAGAACTCTAAGTTTTGCTCTCGAAGATCTGGTACGTCAAGAAGGTTCCCTAATCGTGCAGCGAGTCAGTTGTTGTTCCCATCTTCAAGAAGGGTTTACTTACTGACTGTGCTAATCATAGGGTTATTAGTCTAATCCCAATAGCGTCCAAGATGCATGCGTCCGTCATTTTTCGCAGGTTGTACAACACTCTTTAGGGGCGAAGTCGCCAGAAACAGGTAGGGTTTCACGATTTTCGATCCAATTTTAACCCTCTGACAGATGTCAAAGCATCGTTTCACTTTCCTGAGGGCCAGCGGCCATCATGGTCTTGGATATTCGCGCAGCCTTTGACTCTGTTGACGGGTCCACATTTTGGCACTGTTTGTTGAGGACTGGAGCACCTGCGAAGTTTGTGCCATCATTCCTCAGGTCTGGTTAGGGTTTATGGCCAGCTTTCGCCACCGTTCATAGTCTCCAGTGAAGTACGGCAAGGTTGTCTTATATCCCCACTTCTTTATCCTATAGGATGTTCTGTAAAACGCTTTAAGTGCTCTTTCGGACGGTGGAGTTGAACTCCTTCCAGGGAACAGAGTTTTTGACTGAGAGTATACCCACGATGTCGCCGTTGAGCGCCGATTTATAGGCAATTCAGCGCGTGTTGGACCGCCTGACGATTGGGGTATTAGGGTATGGCATGTGCTTTGCACCTTCAAACTACAAGCTACTGCTTCAATTCGAACAACAGCCTGTACCTGCACTAACCCTTTGTGGTGATCGGCTAGAAGTAGCCAGTAGCTTCAAATACCTCGGGAGTCTGATCACACCTGATGAGGTGGTGTTGGGGAGGAGGTTACATCACGGACTGTGAAAGCCAAAGTAGCTTTTGTGAACCCGTGTCAGTTGCGGCACTGCCATGGCATCCGCAATTCCCTCAAGGAAACGGTATGCAGTGCCATAGTTCGAAGTGTTCTGCTTTACGGTTGCGAGACCTGATCTATCCGCGTTCAGGATACCCGGCGAATTTGTTTTCGCCCACCGATTTCTCCGAACCATTGCTCCAGTCTGGTGGGAACATCCGGTAAACAATGATGAAGTGCGTCGTCGTGTGTTGGGTACAGACAGTTGTCCTCTGACTGAGATAACCACTCTATATCGCCTTCGGTATCTTGGGCAGGCATTGTGTTTGTCTGCCCATCGTCTACCTTTTCGTGCTCTTTTTGCACTTGCTGGACAAATCTGGAAAAAGCGACGTGGTAGTCAGGTTATGACTTGACGTAGATGCCTGAAGAAGTTAGTTCCGTCCTTGACCTTGGTTGGTGCTTCTCGGTTGTCTGGTTGGGGCAGAAGAGATGAGGATTGTTGTTAATTGGATGCTGAGAGATATGGCTCAGAAGTGAAGTCAGTGGTCTGAACGCTGTATGATCCGTTTTCAGAACTCGCTTCCCTAAAACACCAACATGAAACATTGTGCCAAAATAATCGTAAAATCTGTGATTAAATCAAAAAATGCAGTCATTGATTCCTGCTTATTTCCCCCACTTGAAACCGTTGCTGTGCAGTTTAGTTTACGAGGTTGTCGTGTTGGCAACATACTTGCTTCAAGCCATTGTAAATACAATGCATTTTTATGAACAACTTTTTGTTACTAATGCTACAGTGGTATCTTTCTGTAAGCAGAACCTGGTGTACAATCCGTGGACACTCAAGTAGGATTTAATATAGTTCAAAGTACCCAGGTCGCATTGGAAAAGCCAAGAATGTCCATCAATTCTATGTATAAACTCTGTCAATATGAGAATCCAAATGTGAGCTAACTGTGAAACGCCTCTAGAAATCCATGACAACAGTTGTCGAAAAATAGGTATCAAAGATAAATGCTCTCGGATGTTGATCACATAAAAAGCGTCTCAGCACAGTGTTTGGACAAAGCAACAAATGATCAATGACCAGATAAATGAAATGGATTTGTTAAAAGTCCTCGGGCGCTGACCCGATCATGTAGTTCACGCAACCAGGTCAGGTTCAGTTCACGAAACCCCACCAGTACAGGTCGATCCTGAGAGGTTGAGTCCGCATCTGGTTTGCACAACGATGTGCGTGTCAAGGGAGGTGGAGTGAGGTCGAACAAACCGGCCAGATTTGATAAACGTGCTTGGCAATTGAATAGGGCAGTTCTTAACCGCGCACGATGTTTTTGAGCCTGTTTTGAATGCAGACGACAGTTACGAAAGTGTATTGAAAAACATCAAAAGAGTAATGAAGACTAGAACAAAAAGTTCATTTTTCAACCGTTATCCTTGAGCACTTTTATGTGGAGTATCCACTACCTGAGTGAAAGACAAATACAAAATGTACGAATAATTTTAGCGAAGCGATTTTGCATAGACGCACAGTATTAGTTACCAAACGATCGTACCGCGCAATGTCTCTAACACATTCAGTGAGCAGATGTATATAGTTTGTCGCAATGGTCTTATCCCCTCCTACTGTTTACACGTTCGTTGGTATAAGTTCTATTCGTTATTTCCACGCATATAAACTAATATTCCTCATTTGGCATACCGGTCTTCATGTTACAGGTTACAGCTGATAAGCATGGTTGTTACCACTAGAGCAGTGCAAGACATTCATCCACATCGCCACAATGTAATAATACAGTGGTCTGTTTGGAAAGAATCGTTTCCAAATTGCCGAAATCGACGAATGCAGCAACAACCTAACCTGGGATAGCTGGAATTCTATTCGGGCAGATTGCGCTGTAGCAACTGCAGGGACGATACCAAACCGTCACGACTTCAGGTACAGAAGGAACGGACAGGCAAGTTTCACTGACTCAAAGAAGACGCCCACTTGTGTAAACCGAGAGAGACAAACGTCGCGGATGGTTGGAGGTCATTTCAGAGGAATGGCGACGGTTTCGAGTGCTTGAATTATGAACGCTGTGCAGAGCATTGTGCTGTCCCCTCTGAATGAGGGCACTTAGTGTGTAGCATCAGATACCATCAGGTTTTGAGTCGCAAGAAATCAGCTATAAAGCGTGTAGAATCGCACCATTGCGCAGCACAAGAATTTATGAATAATTAGGCAGATGTTAGTCTGATCGAGAGAAGTTTAGCGTACGAGGTTGGTCTGCAGCGGATATCTTCGTCTTTGACCATCAGGACGTCTCCGCTAAGACAAACACAAATTTTCAAATTCACTGAGATGTTTCCGCTACGTACGATGCCATTAGTATAGCATGCCCCGCTATTTATCCTGTGACCTCACAGTCTATGCCGGAAAGGTTCAGGCTGCGACAAAAGGAGGAGGGAGGAAAATACGACTTCGTAGAATTTGGATGTTTCTACCCTTCACACTGTTCGACAAGGGTACTGTGGATTTCCCTGGCAAAGTCAGCTTGAACTGGTGTGCCTTGAGTGTCCTTGCATGCTTAGGCATCAACATTCTCTATCTCCCATTGGGATCACAAGGCTTACAGCATTAGGCCAGCGCACGTCATAGCCCAGACTACCGTCAACTTTGTCGTGCTCCACCACAAATGGTACAATTCACTTTTGCCACAAGCATAAAAGTAAGCCTAGAGCAACAACACTAGTTAAACTCTCTCCTTTCAACAGGCATAACTTCAATATATCTATCTTAATGATTTAATCCCTGGTGAAAATAGTCACCGATTGCGCCAGTCCATTGTCTAGGGCCTTATATTGTTCGGTGACACCAAAGGGCCATTGAAGTCAGTTGAAGAGGTTCGACTTCTTTAACACCAAATAGCTAGACTTTAGATTTCGTCTGTTTAACATCCATTTTTGAGGCTTCTGAGCTGTAGATACATACCCATTCGTTTATCTGGCCCGGAACTCGGCGGCCAAATGGAGGACTTGACTCTATTGTTTAAAACAGGCTGTTTTCTGGGCTTGTTGAGAAATTACTTCAAAATAGTAGCGAATGGTTTGGCATCAGAGCGCAGAAAATTGTGACTTTAGATGTTTCCGGAACTGAGGATGCAGTGTTCAATATTCTCTCCGTATCAGCTACGTTTGTGGCAAACAGAGTGAGGAAAAATGTATAACTGAAGTAACCACTCTTCCCTATACATCCCAACGGTGACTCGCTGAAAGCGACTGAAAATCCCATGGGTATCCTCGTGAACGTGGAACAGTTGTTAATTTTTATGCTCCATTCACATATATAGGCTTGAAGTCCCTTGACGCTACTTGCAAAATTTACCTCGTTATTACCATACTTATATCTGGACATCCACAGTCAGCAATAAAACTTGGAAGGACCAATGGGAAAGGGTTTTCAGTAAAAAAGTAAGCGATTTTAATATGCATAACTCTGGTTTTGAAGAGGGAAAATATGCAACTATCACGTTTTTCTCACATTCTACCATGTCTGACCGCGGACGGCCGGAAATGGTCCATGCTGACCTCCTGAATCAGGCATTATCCAAGTTCAATTCACGTGGGTGATAAGAGTACATTCCTTTGGCAGCAGCAAGCTAACACCAGCATTAATAGCGGTTTTTCACTGCGTCACCTCGGTGGACCACCTTTTTGAGTAGATGGCCGTGCAAGGCAGCAGCCAAAGCCAAGGGGCATTAAAGCATCGTTAATGATGGCATTTCGAGAATGGCATTTCGAGTATACGGCATCAATTTTCTAAGAATGATGGACAAATTCTAATATGAATGAACCAAGGGAATAATGCATTTAGTTCGACTTATTGGTGAACTACACGAGTACTCGGAGAATTTCATCACCTGTTGCAAAAAATACTTATTTTATTATCACAATAAACGAAAGTAATTAATTAAAAACAATAGACAGAGCAGAAAACGCATAAAAGTATATTGGTGATTTCGGGGCCAGAGCTGATCGATTGGCCTGCTCTTGAAATTCAGTTTATTCGGATCATTACCATTTACTCTAACTACCTGGTGACCTCTAGGTTGGTTGTCATTCAGATACAGCGTAAAGAAACGTGCTATCAAGCAACCACGCAGGAAGGAAAGAAAAGTCTATCATGATTGATTTGAGCTTGTGCGTGCCAACAAGAGTTGACCACGATCTGATCGAATACATCACGGTAGAAGGAGGGCTCAGAGTGATGCAGAGGAATAATTTGCATTTGATGAAAGCGGACTGTATCGGGCGGAACTGTATCCGTTGTCAATTCCATCAGCTTTAGGAATAAACCGGCTTGATTGCGGAGTCCCCATCATCATAAACATGGAGTGAAAAATGACAGGCATAAGAACCCAAAACTCAATAGTTTTCCGATAAAAAGTGTGACTAAAGTTTGGTTTCAGTCAATCGCAATGCTACTGTCAGAAACTACCTCTTGCAACGCCACGGAATTGGTAGTTCCCGATGACAATGCACGGCTCATTTGGCATAACGACTCGCTCTCCGCGGCGGTTAAGCCAATCCATTCGGTCAGCAATTCAGAAGAGATATTGACGTCCACAACCGCACTGCCATCGGCCAGACGTGCTGCCAGTGTCCATCGCGCACCCTGATGATGTTCCAGCGGAGACAGTAAGGTGATCAATAGGCCACGAATAGTATATACTCTCCGCGGCGGAAGAGATGAGGTTGAATCTGCTCGAAACAGTTCCATGCGCATGTCCTCGAGGAGAAGGAAAAAAAGAGACGAACATATCAAGCATGGGGTATTTCGGCCCGTCTAAACATAATGTTATTGTTACTCATTCCAAAAAAAGACAGAAAGGTTGTTCTATTCTGCTTTGAGGTGTACATTTAATGACTGTCTTCCATATATTTTGACATACTTCACGCATATGAACGGGGCTTCCCCGCAGCGTTAGACCTCATTGCATGAGGGAAATGAAATGACGCCGAAACTTGAAACGTTCAAGAACGACATAGACCCCCAGTAGGTCAGATGTGGCAGAGAGCCGGACAATGGCGAATCGCCATCTACTGTCAAACTAGCCGCCAGATCTGGAATTAGAACCTAGCAGCTTTCTGGGGTGACGGAGGCTTAATCCACTGGAGCACCGCCTATCAGTGGTGGAAAAATTACCAGAAAAATATAGTGACCAAGTGAGGAATAAGTGTGAGACCACGACCGATTCCTCTGCTCGGTTAAAATAAAATTGCTTCATGTTGGTCGAAATCAGAAAATCTTAAAAGTTTCATTTTCTTCTAGAAGAATAGTATCTGGACCAAACATCGATGACTCACGTTTGGGGACCTAGATCAATTCCTAACAGACAGAGCAGTTGTGACCGTTACTGAGCGAATGAATGAACTGTGCGGCGCGCAGCAAGAATACCAAGCTGTATGAGCCACAATGATAATAAGAAACTTTGAAGTAAAAGTAATTAGGAAAAATCGGACCAACTACACGAAGCAAGTATCACTGGAACAATTTTTTTCGTCTCGTCTTCGCTATAGGACCGTAAACGCCTGTCACAAATGTTCCAGCAGGTGACTCTAAATCAGACCCGAAATTCCAAAAGATTTTGTAACAAGGACTAGCAGTTGTGCCAAATATTCAGACGCATCATTTTATTTGCAGTTCGATGAACAGTGCCAAGTTAACATTGATACGCTGTCTGATTTCATTGCAAGCATGTCACTAACGAACTAATAACTTGGATAGTCACTACCGCAGCATTACTAATGACCCACGGAATTCCAATAACACTGACTAAGAAATGTTTCATCACACTAAGAATGTAATTTAAGATTCCACTTTCTTCTCCAGTAGTCATCATGCTGTCCAGTTACATTTTCAGGTCTTTTAAAAAAGAATCGCCATCTGTTTTATTACCCAATAAAACACTGCTAAAAGTAGTATTACATCGAAAAACATTCACGTGCAAGCTATTTTCAATAAACAGCCTCGGTTTTGATCTTTTTCGTCTTACTAATAAAACGGTAAAGTACGACGTTTCCAGTAAGAAGTAGCGGGCAGCTTGGAGCTGTAGTGCGGGGAGTTAGTAGATGATGTGAGGATTCGAACCCACGACCTTCAAATTTAAATACTACGATGATGACCACAGGAAGCCACCTCCTGTATAACAGGCACTGAATTACGCAAATATTTTGCTTGTGTCTCTATTTAGGTTTCTATTCAAGAAGATTGCAGAACCTATACACAAAAACTGTAGAAAGAGTGAAAAGCCACTTATTTTCTGATGCGTGAAGCTACTATCAATTTGGATTGATTCAGAATCGAAAGCATATAGAATGAGCTCGATTTATGGTACTTAATATTCATATCTCTCCGTATTGGTTAAAATAGCCTACAACCAGCCGAGACGCACTAATTTTAACAAACAGCTCTTTGAAATAAAAAGAAAATAAAACGTTAGCACAAGTGCAATTTTATCAAACCGGTGAATGTCCAACGGCAAACACAAGTTGAAACTCACTTCGATATAGCAAAATGGATGGAATTTAAGGTTTTGGGCTGGTACTGGTGCAATAGATTGATCTGATCCTGGTACAGCAACGGAGTTGGATGAAAGCCTTTGGGATTCTTTATGAACAGCAGCTGAGGACTTACGTTCCCAAGGTTTCCTTTTCGGTGGGGGAGGTAACAAATCATCGGCTTCAGACAAACATGAAGATTGGACTTTTTGTGCTGGTTGTACTTTAGTCTCCATCATTTGACTGACAGTGGATATTTGTTTGAAGGCCTTATGAGAAGTAGACGGTTGTTCGTCCTTCCCGATCGGATTTTTCAAAAGGTTTGTCGAAGTACATTGATCCTTCAGTTTATGTCGGTCACATGTAGCATTATCCAGTTCGAACATGGCTTCAGCAAACACATCCGGATCCACTTCATCCTCCAGTGAACGATCAGCTTCATCCAAAAGCAGGGGACCACTCGAATAATTAGCGTTTAGCATAACTGTGACAGCCTGTGGTGAGGCTGTGACGAAAAATATGAAATTGATTTAAACTGCATCCGTTTGTTAGCGTGTAGGACATTGTTTCCCGATACACCTAAGTTAATAAAATAGCGTATTTTTTGGTCAACGAGCAACGTATTACTTTTTACTAACTGAATTCAAACTTTTCAGGTCTTGCCAGTAGTGGTAACTCGTAACTTGAAAAGGAAATAATTAAATTTGAGTCGAAAGAAGTACATAATGTAACATCTTTTTCAAATGCGAACTTGAATACACTTTCTCTTGTCCTTTGCTTTTCAGCAATCGTGTAAGGAACCACATCTGAATTTATGCAAAGCTATTAAACAGTTTCGTTTTCCTCATATCGCCTTAAAACTGAACTGAAACCAAATCAGCCGAATCGAGAAATTTCGCAAACTATCCATTTACTCATCACCGTGGCTCATTCCGGCCTCAGTTTTCACTGGTCTCTAGACCTAACTGCTCGGTTGCTTCTTGTTCTCTTATTTAAAAAAGAAAGTGAATGAATGCAGACAGAAATACTCGGAAGCAATTGGATTAAACTGCAAAAAATACAGTGGATGATCATGGACAAGAAACCATTACTTTTGAGCTGAAAACGGATGTAATGTCAACCACCGAAATCTGAACGTCGAAGTGACCGTATTACTAAAAAAGAAAATGACCATCGTCCGTACCCCGAACTTTACACGTGGGTGAAAAACGTTTTGCTATAATGTCATGAAAATAGCTAAAAATGGATTTTCGAATAACATCACGAAGCGGAGTGCACCATTACTTGAAATAAAACTGCAATTGGTTTAATGACTATAATGTGATTTGGATGCATGCAGTCCAAAGATTTCATTCTTGTTCCTTGATGATATTTCAACATCCGTGTTATCATCATCATCATCATCATCATCATCACAACCAGAGTACGCGAATCCCACTTGCCACGCTCTTCCTCATGAAGTCACACATTACTGTAGAAAGAATGATTGTCCAAGGTGAACAAGAAGTGGACCTATGAATGATCAAAGAATCCAGAGTCTCACCGATTCATTCTCAGAATTGTCACCTAGAGGGCCGCATAAAACGTTTTGCGAAGCAGCTCAGCAGACCAACTTCAACAACCGACATTGCACTTATTCTTGGAAATGAAACCATGCAGGTAGCTGTGAACAGTCCATCAGGCTAATTCCCTGAAAGGGCATAAGACGGCCGGACCGGGTGGCCCATCCCTTGCCTTTTTACGGACGGCGGCCAATTCTTAGTATTGGAGTTGGCAAAAAATATTGGGTACATGTTAGTAGTAGGAGATTGAATATTTTCATGAAATACTTCACCATGTGATATCATTGTTCAACTCACCATATAGAAACCACGGAAGCACTGTACAGCTGTTTCATCCTTGTTAGGAAACATCAGCAGTGTATATCCGCGCGAATTCGGGATAAACGATTTTGCGTCGCATGGTGAATTATTTCACGAAAACTATTGGGATCAAACTGGGCAGGGGAGCGAATTCCTAAGGACTGAACCGAGCAGCAAGAGATGCGACAAATCCTGATGTGAAAACTAAAAAGAAATTAGTCTGGTAAGCATCTTATCCAGATAGCTCGCAGGCAGTCATCAGATGATTATCTAGTACTCGCGAAAAGTGCATGCGATAACCAAGTCAGTTTCCGACCGGACTGAGTCTGAATCGACCCCACCTTCCCTATACGATAGATGTCAGCACAGAAACACCCGTATATCTACAACCTGTCATTCCCTATCCGAATGCTACATCCAACCTGGTCGATCGCAGAAGTAGCTGGCGCTGCCTCCCATTAAAGGGCATGCCAGAGAAATTTCTTTTAGTTTTCCGATCGCCGTACGGGTTATTTCATCCGGCTTCATTGCGAGAAGCAGTGTTGGTTAGGGGCTGTATTTTTCCGTCCCTACTATCCACTTGTAATTAAAAGGACCGCGAAAATAGTAGCACTGATATTCGCGTGAACAGCAAACTGTCGAACTTAGAGCATGATGATGATATTGCATTTCTAAATGAAGACGCAGGTAAGTTTGACCATGTCGTCGACAGTGTAGCTGTTTCGATGCGGTATGTAGCTTTGAAGTGTTTAATGCTGTTGCAGGAGTAGATTGGCCAGAGGCCGAACATTGTTTTTAGAGGAGGCAATTTGAATGAAGTAGACAGGTTTAACTACACACTGATATGAGTTATATGGGTAGTAGTATAACGGATGAATTGCCTCCGCTTACGCAGAAGGCTCCAAGTGCCATTTGCTAATTTAACGCATATGTGGTGTCAACACGATATTTGGTTAACGATTCAAGATCGGGTTGACAAAGCAGAAGTAAGGTCGGTCTTACCATATGCCTCAAAAAAGATGCCCGGTGAAGAGAGAAAATATGCTAAGAAGGTCCGCGCTTGGTCATTTTTACGCAAACACGGCGAAAGACTTGACGCAGTAACTCATGTGGATATTGAACCACTGACCTCAGGTGGTCGAATATGGACTGAATATGAGTAAGTTAAGGTGGTTAGTATGTGGTCGCTTGGCCACCGACCGACCCCATCGGAAGGGTCGAGGAGGTCACGACGCGGGAAAAGGATATGGAAAACTTAGCCAGCGAACCCTCTCGAGCAGGCAGGGTTAGATTACCGAAGCCATCATACTACAAACATCTCGGCTAGAAAACAAACAAGCGGCAAAGGCAATAACATGTGAAGGGAATTATACATAAAATAGACTAGAAGGGAGGAATAATAATAATATTATTAATACAAAATGACGAAAAAATTGCTTATTGTATATCATCACCGTAAACGTTGATTTTGGATTATTTTTTGGGGGAGATGAGTTCATCAGCAAGGCCACAACACAGCATTCACACCACTGACTTCACTTCTGAGCCATATCTCTCAGCATCCAATTAACAACAATCCTCATCTCTTCTGCCCCAACCAGACAACCGAGAAGCACCAACCAAGGTCAAGGACGGAACTAACTTCTTCAGGCATCTACGTCAAGTCATAACCTGACTACCACGTCGCTTTTTCCAGATTTGTCCAGCAAGTGCAAAAAGAGCACGAAAAGGTAGACGATGGGCAGACAAACACAATGCCTGCCCAAGATACCGAAGGCGATATAGAGTGGTTATCTCAGTCAGAGGACAACTGTCTGTACCCAACACACGACGACGCACTTCATCATTGTTTACCGGATGTTCCCACCAGACTGGAGCAATGGTTCGGAGAAATCGGTGGGCGAAAACAAATTCGCCGGGTATCCTGAACGCGGATAGATCAGGTCTCGCAACCGTAAAGCAGAACACTTCGAACTATGGCACTGCATACCGTTTCCTTGAGGGAATTGCGGATGCCATGGCAGTGCCGCAACTGACACGGGTTCACAAAAGCTACTTTGGCTTTCACAGTCCGTGATGTAACCTCCTCCCCAACACCACCTCATCAGGTGTGATCAGACTCCCGAGGTATTTGAAGCTACTGGCTACTTCTAGCCGATCACCACAAAGGGTTAGTGCAGGTACAGGCTGTTGTTCGAATTGAAGCAGTAGCTTGTAGTTTGAAGGTGCAAAGCACATGCCATACCCTAATACCCCAATCGTCAGGCGGTCCAACACGCGCTGAATTGCCTATAAATCGGCGCTCAACGGCGACATCGTGGGTATACTCTCAGTCAAAAACTCTGTTCCCTGGAAGGAGTTCAACTCCACCGTCCGAAAGAGCACTTAAAGCGTTTTACAGAACATCCTATAGGATAAAGAAGTGGGGATATAAGACAACCTTGCCGTACTTCACTGGAGACTATGAACGGTGGCGAAAGCTGGCCATAAACCCTAACCAGACCTGAGGAATGATGGCACAAACTTCGCAGGTGCTCCAGTCCTCAACAAACAGTGCCAAAATGTGGACCCGTCAACAGAGTCAAAGGCTGCGCGAATATCCAAGACCATGATGGCCGCTGGCCCTCAGGAAAGTGAAACGATGCTTTGACATCTGTCAGAGGGTTAAAATTGGATCGAAAATCGTGAAACCCTACCTGTTTCTGGCGACTTCGCCCCTAAAGAGTGTTGTACAACCTGCGAAAAATGACGGACGCATGCATCTTGGACGCTATTGGGATTAGGCTAATAACCCTATGATTAGCACAGTCAGTAAGTAAACCCTTCTTGAAGATGGGAACAACAACTGACTCGCTGCACGATTAGGGAACCTTCTTGACGTACCAGATCTTCGAGAGCAAAACTTAGAGTTCTCTTACCAAAGCCAATTCTTCACCCTTAAATAGAGCTGGGGAAAGCCCATCGGAGCCCATCGGCACTTTATGATGTCTCGGGACTCGGATTTCCCTGAGGATCTCCAGATCACTAGGTGCATCTGTTGTCACAGACCACGGGGCATTTGCCGGAATACCTGTGGGAGGGTCAGACGCTGAGGGCCAGCTAAATTGTGCTTGAAAGTGCTCCGCTCAGCGTACAGGACTTCGCTGCTAGTTGTAGATAGGCGAACCGTCAGGTTCCCGGATAGTTTGACTAACACCGAATGCCTTCTTACTGTAGCTTGATTGAGATGAAATAGCATGCGGGAATTTCCCATGTCGACTACATGTTCCCTCTTCAAAGCTTGCTGAGACCACCAGATCTTGCGATTCCCACGCAATCTTGTATTGAGTTCACGTCTCGCTACGAACCGTGCTACATAACACTTGCAACCAGCAGGGATGGAATGGCATGTAACAAGAAGGCGCAGAGATTCAGCAGAAAGCCAGGGTGTCACAAAGCGATGGGTTGGACCAGAATCAATGAATAAGCAGACTGCAGGGCATTCTTGATAAGCGACCTATGCATATTGGTATTTTCGGGAAGGGGAAAACCTAGCTTTTCGCGAAGTACACCTAGAAAGGGTGATAGGCGACTGGAATCAGACAACATGCCACAATCTAACAGACGCCTCCTGAAAATGGGTACAATCAATGACTCGCCCCATGATAACGAAATACGTTCCTCGTTCCAAATAACATGAAGCAAAGGAGTAAGTGGTCTCATCAGGGATGCTCCACCCAATTTGAAATGAACCGGGGTAAGTTCGTCCGGACCGGCTGCTTTTCCCCTCGCCAGAAGCCGAATAGTCGACTCTACTTCCAACTACGTTAGGGGATCAAGAGACATAACACAAGGCTTCACAGCTACAGACGTCGGCCAGCTAAACTGAGCCTTGAAGTGCTCAGTCCAACAGTCAACCCTAGTTGTCTACCATGGATGAGTCCTCCATTCCTATCGCACACGACCTCACTAACCGAAGTTCGTCGCCCGCCAGTGTCGCGTCTAAGCCCAACTAAACAATCCTTGACTGTTATCTGAAGCGGCCACTTCCTCCATCTCTTTGGCCACCTTAACCAACCAGTTCTCACGGTCATTTTTAAGGCTTATCCTCAACTGACGCTGCAACTGTCGACGCACCTTACTCATCTCTTTGCAGTTAAGGAGCTGGCATTTTTGCTCCATTAGACCCAGCGACGCTTGCGAGGTCCAGTATCTTTGATGAACGCTAGATCTAGGACAACAGGCGAAATCTGCTGCCAAATACATAGCCTGCTTGGTTTGATCCCACCACTCGTCTATGTTACTGCTCGTTGGACCTCTTAGTTCCTCAGATAGTTTCTGCTCATAGCTGTTGCGAACAGCCGAATCACACAGACTTTCGATAGCCAATCGTGCTTGTAGCCTACGTCGATGATCGTTGAGCTGAATTAAAACTGACGCATGGTCTGAATCGACGTATGTGGTACAGTACGATCTGCAGTTCTGGACAGAACCGCGTCAACGGTAGCTAACCGCGATATGGTCAATCTGACTCATACTATCCGTCCAGTTAGAGCGCCATGTCGCCGTGCGACGCGAACTGTGTCGGAAATTCGCATTAGATAGGAATAAATTATTGTCCGCACAGAATTGGAGAAGTCTTTTCCCGTTAACTGTTCGCTCAGCAGGCAAGGCACACCACCCAACTAAACAGGACTCCCATGCGCTCAGTTTGCCAACTTGCGCATTAAAATCACCTGCTATCACTACAATGTCAGAGCCTTTGTTCGTCCAAACATGGATTCATTGTCGTTATTCAATAAAATTCCATTCGTGAGCAGATGGCGGTGCCAGAATATTCGAAACACCATCGAATTTTGCGCATTTCTGAAATATTTAAGAGCCAGCAGACCGAAAATCACTTAATACATTGGTTGACAATGAACCGTTGCGACTGTCGGGCGTGTGATCAGTGGGGACCTTATGGGTAAGCAGAGCGGGCAAAGAGATTTGGTCGGAGATAGAAGAGACAGGTTGAATAAAAGAGAGAGAACTCTGAGCAGTAGCATACTTATCACTACCCACCCCACCAGCGCTCGATGCAATGGGCAGCGCGGTTCTGATTATCCTGCGCGACAACCGATGCAGTATGGAATTCTTTGTAGACGTGTATCTTATGGGAATTGATGGACGGGTGCTGCTAGGGAGTGCAGCCGTTAGACAGAAGAACGATTGGGATTCTAAACCGAAGCCTTCGTTTCTAACAAGAACCTGACCGCAATGCAGTGAGGTATAGCCGAGTGGAAGCCCACCTACTTGCGGCATCTCCTCAGCTCATATCCCAGAAGCCGATTTACCTTTTAGAAATAGAGGTGCGTTAAAAAAATCTACTAGTTTTATTCAGCTACAGCAAAAGCCATCCACGGATAGTGAGGAAATATGAATCGAAGCAGAAAAAAAAAACCATCAAATTGATTACATTCATGTTTTTTCACCTATATTACCCTATGCAACGATTTACGTTACTGTCTGGGAGAAGACCGTTGCCAATTTTGGGCTTCCTGATGAGAAAGTTACCGGAGATGGCGAGTTAAACATAAAGAAACAAAAGGAAACTTACAGACTGCAATTGTCGCATCTGACGTAGGCCGAGTGATACTTGCTTCCATATTCTGCGCTGCTTCGTTCAGCACTGCATCCTCAAGCCCGTCATCGCTCCATGGCTCCATAGGTGGAGAGTTTGTAGTGACTGCATGTGGATAATGTGAACCATCCGTAGATTTCTGACTGTCGGCTGTAGACAAAATGCACGTTGTCGATGATGTTTCAATGACAACCGGCGGATTCGAAGTTGAAGCACTGGTCTCAACAGACGGAAACCATGATGGTAATGCGCCATCGTTACCAATGGCAATGTTCAATTTTTTTGCCAGTAATAGTCCTACTTGATACATGACACTTCCGTCATGACTTTCTAACAATTCGTCCACCTGTGTAGAAAAGTAACAGTAACAATCAAAAGCCGTGAAACTAATTGCACACGTGGCCTGGAAAATCCGACTGCAAAACCTGATCGTTGTACATCGTAGCGATTTAGAAACTTTGTCATAAACCCTTCTGGCTAATATTTAATACAGGACGATCTTTATGTGCTTATGAAGAAACCGTCGGCTATGGGCGGGCCTACGCCAAATACGACCAATTTACGAATAAACCGAGCCCTAATGTTACACAGTGAGTTAAGGAAGACCGTCGAGAACCACCGATATGCGTAAAAAATTAATACCGTTACGTCGTGCGTGTTTTCTCACTTACGATTTAAGAATCTGCTCTTTAGTGAACCCGGCTTCAGGAGCTTATCATCCGGCTTTTATTTCAGTCTCATTCGCCCAAAAGATCCAATAAAAACTAACATAAAAACCAACGATAATTCTATGCTATTTTACGAATTTTTACATCCAATCAACGCAATTCAATGGCTTTGTGTCACAGTTTATGAGACATAAGTGAATTATTGAACACAATAAATGAACCATGGGCTGCGCTCCTGAACTAAGGAAAGCATGATCGAACAAAGTGCATTCAGCAATCAGTGAATAAGTTGTCATAACAATTACGTTACAAGCAGACAGGAGCCTAGAAAAGATCAAACAGACAAGATTTAAACAGACAGCCCATAGGTTCATGAGATTAAAAACAAATAATGAGATAAATCTTCTGATCTCTCATTCAGAAATCGACTCTGGTCGATCTACTTACATGCAAATATAACAACCACGTGTTTTGGTCAACATAAAACTCACTTCGCCCCCAAGAACCTGCAACTGCGGGTGGGACAACGTCTGCAATGAACCCGATGGCATGATTAGGACGTTGCCACGTAACGTTAACGGACCGCGTATTCGGACTTTCACTCCTGGCCTTAAACACTGCGCCAGGTCGTTGTAGGGCAGGATTCTTTGAGCGGATCGTAAACCGAGAGTGCCGATTTCTACTGCCTTGATCTGAGCAACACCGTCAGTGAGGAACAATGCCAATGATTTGGAACCAATGCTGGACTGCCGTGGATCTGCAAGAGAAAACAAAATTAATCCGGAATTTCAATTTACTAATCTTCCGCTACTACATCAAATTTTACTGCTGAGTCACTTAAGGATACTGTTTTCATGAGATGGAACCAGATAAGCAGGCGCACTCAAACAATGTTCGAATATAGTGAGCGACTGAAAGGAAATATCATAATCTTTCTTGCTCAAAACAAATGTTTTCGTCGTTGAAAGCCTCAGACTGTTTAAATATCTACTATAAATGTCACAGCAAGACAAGAGTAGACAATAAGAAATGGGAATATCCATTCGAGGAGCAGAGAACAAGACGGCATTGTATCAATATTTGATAGGCATGCATTTTTCGATACAACGAGGATACAAGAACACAGACCAAAGAACACGGATGATGTGGGAATTAACAAGTATATTATGGGGAGTTCACCATGCAGAACTCCAAACACTGAGCATTTCACATTTGATGAGCTACCCAGTGTCCGAATATGCTTCCACCTCAGGTGGTACACATAAACGGCTATCAGTCAGACACACGGCGATATAAGCATCATTGTTAACGATTAAATCACGAAGGATCCGGAACGCAAAGAACAGGTAATCCACTTAAACATCGAGCATCCATAATACAGGGACACCGAACAGAATCCAAAAGGCGACAGTCGTACGAACAGTAACTCAATGGTATGGCATCTTCTCGGCAAACAGAGGGGTCACGAATCCGAATACAGCACTGGACGTCGACTTTTTATACCTAAAACCAATACAATGATATGGTCGCCTCTAATAGGACGAGGATTCAAGGGTTAAAAAGGGGCAAACAGCAGAAAATGCAAACACGCGGAGCATTATTGACTCAAACAGTTGCGCAAGGACTGCTCTTCGCCATTTCCAAATATCCTACTTTGACAGCTTCATCAGGAAACCCACACAATTGAAGCCGAAATGGCGATGAACAGGTACTGTACATTTGCAGGAAATATGCCACCAAAACGAAACTGAACCTTGACATGGCACAACGGCTGACATACCTCCATGATCCAACGAGATATATAGGATAGCTTATCCCAATCCAAAGATCAAACTATGTCCGGAAAGCCAATGAGTAGACGCCTGGTGAAGAAGACTCCTGGTCCTCCCGATCGGCGGTTGATCTGAGTTGGTAGCTCAGTCGGGAAAATGAGTGGGAGAATAACTGATCGAAGTAGGTGGGCTTCCACTCGGCTATACCTCACTGCATTGCGGTCAGGTTCTTGTTAGAAACGAAGGCTTCGGTTTAGAATCCCAATCGTTCTTCTGTCTAACGGCTGCACTCCCTAGCAGCACCCGTCCATCAATTCCCATAAGATACACGTCTACAAAGAATTCCATACTGCATCGGTTGTCGCGCAGGATAATCAGAACCGCGCTGCCCATTGCATCGAGCGCTGGTGGGGTGGGTAGTGATAAGTATGCTACTGCTCAGAGTTCTCTCTCTTTTATTCAACCTGTCTCTTCTATCTCCGACCAAATCTCTTTGCCCGCTCTGCTTACCCATAAGGTCCCCACTGATCACACGCCCGACAGTCGCAACGGTTCATTGTCAACCAATGTATTAAGTGATTTTCGGTCTGCTGGCTCTTAAATATTTCAGAAATGCGCAAAATTCGATGGTGTTTCGAATATTCTGGCACCGCCATCTGCTCACGAATGAAATTTTATTGAATAACGACAATAAACCCATAAACTGAACGTGGGCTACGTTAGAATGCACACAGTGAATCAAGTAAATACTTATTAGCTGCATGAAAGATCAACTCTCCAACCACAGATGCCAACAGGCACACCCTGCCTACCAGCATATGACGTCTGCGTCTGACGGAAAGCTTGAGTCATCTGAGTATGGTCCGGATCATTGCCCAAATCTGCCTCGAGGTTGTCTAAGTAAGGCAGATTCACACTGATATTGCCTTCGTGTTGACGCAGTTGACTGTGATAAGACTGGCCGACATTGAACAATCCGACAACCTGTTAGAAAATAAAAAGAAATAAGTTATGTTATATGTAGGCGCAGTGGATTCAAGTTGTATCATCTTTTTTCGCATCCGCGATTCGGATCTTATTGACTGTGCAGTTGGAAAGAGCAACGCAAACAGCACAGAAATGCATGAGCCTTGTTTCGAAGCTGCTCTGGTGTTACTGTTCGGTCCACAACAAACAACAGCCTCCAGCTGAGCACAGATTTCGTGCATAATCCGTCCGGCTAATAGCGATCGAAAGCGGTGAAAAATCCAGGATCTTAACTTTAATATCAATAGTGGACGAGGCAGCTGGAACTTGGTGGAACCCACTAAAGTGGCGCTAAAATGATCTGGTCTCCGTGGAACTGTTCCGAAACTAGCCACAAGAACTCAGGTGTAAGATTCCAGTGCAGGTAGTCCGTACGGTTAGAACGTCACAAAAGGAATTGAATCAAACCAAACACGCACGCAAATGGGCATGCAAAAACGCACACAAAACTACGGTTGTGTTGAGGACAGGATACTACTGTCTGAATGCAGATTTGACATGGCCACGCCTCAACAAAGTCATATAATGACTCAACCAAAGTTTAAAACCCATCCATCCTTGTTATCAACTTCAAGCTAAGTAACATACAAGTTACTTTAGATAGTGTGACTGACCTAATGTTTTGGAGTGGATCGAAATATCAGTGAGTCTCTTGAAAAGACTAATGAATATTACCAACACTGATTCCGGGCTTCATATTGGCACACGAAAACATTGGTCAGTGTTACGCGACTAACGGCCTTGACATCAAAACAGAACCAAATGTTTCTCTATCAAATGTAACAAAGTTATCAAAAGAGCATGGTCGATGACAACGGATTAAATTCATTCATATGATGGTAATATCACACTAAACAGCACACAGTGAGTGATGTCTGGCTTTGAGTGGCTCGTGCTCATCGGGTCGACCGATAGCTTACTTAATTGTACCTGATCTTGTAACATTATTCACGAATTAATTGAGACTGAAGTGAGAAACTCGGTAAGATGATTGATGAGGTAGGCGCAATTTAACTAAGCCCAGAAAACTGAAGATCGGTGCGCAAAAGGAAAAGTAAGAGACACAAAAGACGCAGGTGCATCGTTCAGTGGGCCAAAAACCGTCTTCATTTGAAGCTGGTATTATAACATTTGAGAATAAACTATAGAACTCCCAGATGGTTTGCTACAGGAAATGCAGAAGTAGAGTTGAAACTAAGAATAAAAGGAAAATATTCAGGAAATGTTACCATTAAGTTGTGTAAAAACGTGGGTCAGAATTCCTCGACAATGGAATATTTAAGCTAAAAGTCCCCGGCCGACGTTATTCGCGACCTCCAGTAACTGACCGTTTTATTAGCATAACGACAACACGGAAAAACGTTTTGTTCAGGGCCGATTAACACAGGATAGATGTCAAACGATTATGGGCAGTGGTCACAAGCGCAAGACAACTCCGTTCCACAACGTTACATTGACAAAAGCAATCGCCATGCTCTCGTTCAAAAGGACGATCTGCAAGGAGAAATGGATGCACCGGGACTTCAGATAAAGGGGCCGATCTGAATATCGTCGCCTGCATTTTCGCATTTCGGGTGTTTCAGAAAATACTGTCGAAGCAAACTGGCTGCACAAGAATAAAAACAAAATCCAATTAATTTATCCGCGAGGCAAATACCTTCGCAAACCATATCATTATTAAAACTAATTCCCGTTGTGCTTTCCATCGACTCAAAATAATAAGTCTTTTCCATTGGAGAAAAGCGAACAAAATTCAGTTAACCACCTTAGCTTAAGCGGTCAATATAGAATCAAAAAGAGAGATGAAAGTGCAAAATAAAACAGAATCGTACATTTGCATCTGTATATGCAGCAATAACCTCCAAAAAAAATATGAAGATTTGCATAGATAAAAAATTCAGAAATAACCACAGTTCCCTAAAGGATGATTTACAATCAGCCATCAGCGGCTGAAAGCAAGGCAAGCCTCACTGACCGCTGCCTTTTCCCCAAAGTTACACACGTCTATAAAAAGAGTGAATACCCAGCGCGAACAGGGAGTGGACTTACACAGGCGGGAAAATATAAGATACCGCTGCAGTGAACACATAGAACAGTCTAACGATATAAACGCACTATTTCAACCACTCTGGTTTGATAGAAAATGACAACACGATCGCCACTGTTCCCGATTCACTGTCATATCTTTCATCATTTCCAGTCAGCTAGTTGACGGGTCTTTCGGACTCCAACCACGAAGACGCGAGAAACCTACGTCACATAACTTCGCTGTACATTTTCTCATCCCCCCGTTGCCACGTCATCCGTTGACCTCCATAGGACTTCTCCCATTCCTTTCGAGGAACTCAAAATAATGCACAGTATGGTAGACGAGTGTCCGCCATACACAACACCTGGTCCAACCAGTGCAGTCTGCTAAGTTTCATGTGCTGATATAAGGTATTCTCAGAACCGGTACCTAGTATTAGGTTCCTGGCCTCCACATTACTCACCCGGTCACTCCATCCAATCCTAGCCATACTACGTAGACATCGGTTGTCGAAAACCTCTAACCGACGAACATCGCCCACACGCACAGTCCATGTCTCGCAACCGTACAACAGAACTGAACGCCCTGCGGCACAGTACACACAACCTTACAACTCCAGTGAAACATCAGGCCGACACCACAAGTGCTTCAGTCCGGCGTAAGCTGCTCCAGCCTTTGATATACATGCGTTTACCTCCACTCCCGAGCTACCATCGTTCGACACGCAGCTACCAAGGTAGGTGAAACGGTCCACAACCGTGAGTTCTTCTCCATCCAGTACCAAGTTCGGCACTGCCGTCGTCCAGGCCTGTAAGAGCACTTTACACATCGAAGGTGCAAAGCACATGCCGAACCCAGATACAGA
The DNA here is from genome assembly GCA_008360955.1 of Fasciolopsis buskii. NCBI lineage: Eukaryota > Metazoa > Platyhelminthes > Trematoda > Plagiorchiida > Fasciolidae > Fasciolopsis > Fasciolopsis buskii. Next base: position 7,857 of record LUCM01002270.1, on the reverse strand, counting down.
CCTCGAGAGTTTGTCTGGTGCGTGCTGTACACACAATGTCATTTGTGTATTCTAGATCACATAGCTTCCCTCCATTTCCCACTTCGATTCCTACATCTTGGAGACCTCCCAAAGCATCTTCCATCACCAAGTCCACGACGAAGCTGAACAGAAATGGAGAGATGGGAAACCCTTGTCGAACGCCACTAGTCGTTTCGAATGAAATTGGTAGTTCACCGTATACCCTCATGCAACAGGTTCAAAAACTTCGCTAGCATACCCTTCCGGTGGAGGGCACTGAATAGTGCTGGCCGATCCACTGAGTCGAACGCACCTTGCAAGTCCAGAAAGACTACAAACGTAGAGCGGCGGTTTGTGGCGCGTTTCCAGTAATTGCCTCGACCTAGACGAAATCCAGCCCGGTTGTTCGCGGATCTTACTCTCGCGAATCGATGTCAAACGACGCAGCATTATTCAAACGAACACATTAGCAACTATCGGAATTAAACTAATCCCACGACGACTGCTCCAATCACTCCGTATGCCCTTCCTGAAGATGGGTACAATCAATGACTCGCCCCATGATAACGAAATACGTTCCTCGTTCCAAATAACATGAAGCAAAGGAGTAAGTGGTCTCATCAGGGATGCTCCACCCAATTTGAAATGAACCGGGGTAAGTTCGTCCGGACCGGCTGCTTTTCCCCTCGCCAGAAGCCGAATAGTCGACTCTACTTCCAACTACGTTAGGGGATCAAGAGACATAACACAAGGCTTCACAGCTACAGACGTCGGCCAGCTAAACTGAGCCTTGAAGTGCTCAGTCCAACAGTCAACCCTAGTTGTCTACCATGGATGAGTCCTCCATTCCTATCGCACACGACCTCACTAACCGAAGTTCGTCGCCCGCCAGTGTCGCGTCTAAGCCCAACTAAACAATCCTTGACTGTTATCTGAAGCGGCCACTTCCTCCATCTCTTTGGCCACCTTAACCAACCAGTTCTCACGGTCATTTTTAAGGCTTATCCTCAACTGACGCTGCAACTGTCGACGCACCTTACTCATCTCTTTGCAGTTAAGGAGCTGGCATTTTTGCTCCATTAGACCCAGCGACGCTTGCGAGGTCCAGTATCTTTGATGAACGCTAGATCTAGGACAACAGGCGAAATCTGCTGCCAAATACATAGCCTGCTTGGTTTGATCCCACCACTCGTCTATGTTACTGCTCGTTGGACCTCTTAGTTCCTCAGATAGTTTCTGCTCATAGCTGTTGCGAACAGCCGAATCACACAGACTTTCGATAGCCAATCGTGCTTGTAGCCTACGTCGATGATCGTTGAGCTGAATTAAAACTGACGCATGGTCTGAATCGACGTATGTGGTACAGTACGATCTGCAGTTCTGGACAGAACCGCGTCAACGGTAGCTAACCGCGATATGGTCAATCTGACTCATACTATCCGTCCAGTTAGAGCGCCATGTCGCCGTGCGACGCGAACTGTGTCGGAAATTTGCATTAGATAGGAATAAATTATTGTCCGCACAGAATTGGAGAAGTCTTTTCCCGTTAACTGTTCGCTCAGCAGGCAAGGCACACCACCCAACTAAACAGGACTCCCATGCGCTCAGTTTGCCAACTTGCGCATTAAAATCACCTGCTATCACTACAATGTCAGAGCCTTTGTTCGTCCAAACATGGATTCATTGTCGTTATTCAATAAAATTCCATTCGTGAGCAGATGGCGGTGCCAGAATATTCGAAACACCATCGAATTTTGCGCATTTCTGAAATATTTAAGAGCCAGCAGACCGAAAATCACTTAATACATTGGTTGACAATGAACCGTTGCGACTGTCGGGCGTGTGATCAGTGGGGACCTTATGGGTAAGCAGAGCGGGCAAAGAGATTTGGTCGGAGATAGAAGAGACAGGTTGAATAAAAGAGAGAGAACTCTGAGCAGTAGCATACTTATCACTACCCACCCCACCAGCGCTCGATGCAATGGGCAGCGCGGTTCTGATTATCCTGCGCGACAACCGATGCAGTATGGAATTCTTTGTAGACGTGTATCTTATGGGAATTGATGGACGGGTGCTGCTAGGGAGTGCAGCCGTTAGACAGAAGAACGATTGGGATTCTAAACCGAAGCCTTCGTTTCTAACAAGAACCTGACCGCAATGCAGTGAGGTATAGCCGAGTGGAAGCCCACCTACTTCGATCAGTTATTCTCCCACTCATTTTCCCGACTGAGCTACCAACTCAGATCAACCGCCGATCGGGAGGACCAGGAGTCTTCTTCACCAGGCGTCTACTCATTGGCTTTCCGGACATAGTTTGATCTTTGGATTGGGATAAGCTATCCTATATATCTCGTTGGATCATGGAGGCACGCAAGCCGTCACGCCACGTCAAGCTGCCGTCGCCTTGACAACAAAGGCATCGGCAGTCCAGTTTGAACGACGTTAGAAAAGTAATGCCGGATTATTTACCTATTAGAAACGCACATAAGAACAACATTTTCGAAGTCCTAATAAAATCCATACACTTCAGGAGCATTCCAAACAACGAACGGAATTTTTATTCTGAAGAAAAGAATGTACAAGAACTGAAACAGACTAACAGCATACTCTTCAAAGAGGACACCGTGGCGCTCAGACTGTCTATTAGTGACAACCATCTAAACGCAACCTTGTTCTTAAGCATTCGTAACTATTGCAATGGATTCTGGAGTATGTTAAAACGGTTATACGCGAATTATGATTTCGAAAATGAATAAAAGTGTAACCAAAGCAAGCATCCTTAGGATGTGACTAACATGAATCATAGCGGTAGCAAACAAATACACAAAACTCGGATCAACACTGCTATTCGCCTAAATTATGAAAGGTAAGCAACCCAACGATCGCAGCTGAAGACAATCTTCTTCAACGAGGTATGTCAAAAACCATGTCGTTCCGTGCTTTTAGGAGGGGCGATGAATAACTGGTAAAAGTATAACCCGGTTGACAATAATCAACCCAACATGATTGGATCGTATACCAGAACGTGGAGTTCCCAAAAAAACCAATCAAGATAATCGAGTCACCCATAAAATTAAAAAATGCATGGCCAACCGGTGGTGAATACAAACACAAATAGATGAGGACACGAAACTAAAGTGACCTAATCGATGAAGTTTTCAAGCCTGGTTTCAATTGTAAGCAGCATCGCATACGGATAGAAGAATAAAATTTCCTCAGAAGCACACGACCGGTATCGCGGTTATTGCAACTCGTCAGGTATTTGTATTCAGGAATTTCATGTTCAATCATCCCCATATTGGTACGCCCGATGTCGCTTTTCGCATCAAAATTTCATTTAAATCACTCGGAGTATGCATGGATGGTGAGTTTATTTATGAACCAAAACGGTGATCTGTGGACGACTTTTGGCAGCCACTTAGAATTAAAACCAAACTCATAGGACTATGTGTCCCTTTTTGACGGTTGTCCTCGGTTAGACGAAGAAAAACGTCCACAGATCACCGTTGTGGTTCGCAAATGGGCTCACCATCTTGGTGATTCAAATAAGATTCTAGTGCGGAAAGTTTACAAGCCATCCAGAAATGACGCGGCACGTGATATTTTACAAGACTTAGTGACTGTTTGCTGTAACGTTGTCGTGAAAT
>LUCM01002268.1:55723-94490 GCA_008360955.1 Fasciolopsis buskii | reverse complement strand
GTTGAACATTCACAACCAAGATGGCTCAACTGAAATCGGTCGAATAGGTCACATTAAAAATCAGCTGTTCGCAAGATGACGTATCAACTTCGTCTGTCAACACCCAATTTCCAAATTTCACAATGTCGGTGGCCTAATTCAACCGAGGTCACCGACTGTCAAACACTGAGACAGTTCGGCTAGCATAGATACAAGCCATACACCAACACAAAAGAGATGATATTCGCGATGCGACCGTGCCGGTGGGAATATGAAATAAACTTCAAATGACTGATTGATCGATTAAATGACAAAGCGAAATTCAATGCTGGATGCTGGCCTAGTTCAAAGGTCAACCGGTTAGGATGTTTATTTGTGTCCATGTTGTTGGCAGCATAGAAATACGATGATAAACTGACCCCAAGTATAAACAGACACACGCATGCACACACACACACAAACACGTATACATTCGACTCTTAGGCCGTTTGATTTTCCTCTCAGATTTCCAGTTTTGTAAATCTGGTCGTTTTCGATTGGGAAGATCACGCAGGTACGCACACACACACACACACACACACACACACACACGCAAGCACACACACGCACGCAAGCACACACACCAACACCAAAATACATACACTCACATACACAGACATTTGGTGGAACGAAAAAGGGCGTTGACCGCGTCCCAAACGATGCATCGTCGAAGCAACTAACACAACATCCGGAACCACGCGCAAACGTCAATCGGTACGTAAATTCTTCAACATTTTCGCAACGAATATTTGAAAACTATCTGCTTTCGGACATGTTTGTTGCCTTTGGTATAGGTAACAAATTCATTTGTTTAGAACTGTTCTAATATGGCATGGAGAGCCAGATTCCATAGACAGTAACAAATCTACTTAGGTTTTACGCTTTCCAAAGCAGGCACTAGGAGTGATTGCGCGAAACTGGATACCCACTCACTTTTGAGAGCCATACTGATGATAGCTCAGTGGCAGGGAGCCTATCCGGCCGGTAGAAGTTGACGTTTCGATTTCGGCTGTTGGCACGATCTTTCGAATGGATCGCATGTCACAACAAATTCTACACAAGTTCACATTTTTGTAACATGGGTGCGTCATAAACTCTCCCTAGTGCGATTAAACCACTCGGAAATGAAACAGCTGCACACCTGGGGAGAACAATCCGACAGGTTGAGTAATCCTTCGCTCACCTATATTAAAGTCATGTTTGCCTTTCCAGATCGAATGATTCGACAATTACGAGTAGACTTGGCGCAGGCGAAGACGATTTGGGACAACCGACATCAGCAGAAAAAGAGACTCGATTCGAATCCAAGTGGATCAAATGAAGTTGGAATGCGGTTTTATTCATCCAGTGAATACGAACTTTTGACTCGATATCGATCGGTGCCCAACATTGGTGGGCCGACAACTGTGCGACAATCAAGAGGCAACAACGGAAGTGCGAATATGTACATGGCACAATATGTTAGAGACTTCAGATTGCACCGTGTTGTCGGATCAATTTCTGGGACTTTCGCTACTTGCCAGACATGTTCCGCCTTATGAGCACGGTTGTCATTCGGATTCGAATAATTTCAGTAGCATCATTCGTACACTGCCTTTCATACGTGACGTATTTTTAGCCCAACCACTCACAGCCCAAGCCAGGTACACCCTATTCGGCAGATATCGTCTGTGAAAACCAGTAGTATCGAGGGCACAGTTATTCACTTCGGCTCAGGGAGCCCAAATGATTGATCAAGAGTGCAAATTCTTTTCACTGATTTTACTTCAGTGCCTTTATCTATTCGACCCCCTCCTTCCCTGTTGTGGCAGATGTCAGCCACTGAGGCTATTTCCGCGAAATCGAGGTTGTCCCAAACACGTTGTTGATCACGTATATAAAGTGACGATAAATTATGTGAAAGGCGATTTTATGAAGGGATATGTAGCCCTTGATAAGCTACTTGGAATTTGTCCAACTTTCTTGTCTCAAGACAGCTCTGATTGGTTAAATGCTTGCAACTATGTGAGTACCGTGGACTACACGACTAACCGACACATCACTGAGTGGTACAGTGAACATCCTACGAGGGCCGCGGTGATAGTGTGGTCGATAAAATCCTGGAACGTGGACGTGAAGGTCAAATCCTACTACTACGTCCCCACTTCCCCAATTGGCTGCCCTCGTTTGGCCACTGCAGCCTTCCCGAAAATACTACGCACTACCACTTTGTTAATAAAGGGTTCAAAGGGAATGAAAACGACCGGGAGATTACAACACTTCGAATTTTGGCTTTCACGGACGCGTTACGCTCTGGATCCGGCATATTTGCACTGATGAGCGTAGGCTGGTCGCCATGTTTACGTGAGAACTGATCCGGCTAACCCGTTCATATCCATGCTTTGGCGGTTGGATATCGTTCCAACGAACAACTGCGGCTGGTGCAAATGACACATACACACCCACCCACCCACACACACACACACACACACACACAGCCAGGTGTCCAGACCAATCACACGACCCGCGTGATTCAATCTGGTAACGGTTAACTCACTTCTACTTGCATGCAAGTTGTTTGCCTGCCCAAGTGCTAGCTGGTACTAATCCTTACCGTTTCTGGTACAAATAAATTACTGGATACATTTCGAGAACACGTGTTCGGAAGAGACCAGGGCACATGGTTTCCAGTACTCAGTTTAGCTTTAATTCTCTGGCTTGTGAGTCACTGTACGAGATGTGCAAAATCGTTGTTTCAATTAGGCTGTCGATTTCAGCACATCTAAAAAACTTCAGTGAATTATTATCAATCAGTTTGGTACGACATTTCCCGGACGAATTAGTTTGTATTTTTCTCATACTATTCCTTGTGAAATCAAGTGTACACAACAGATTTTCATAGCGCACAATTTTTACAAACTATCAACTGGCGTCAGGTTTCAAAACGATACTCGCTACAGGTCTCCCGTATATTCTGTATTTTTCGTAGATTCTCGGTTCTCCTTAGTGCTCGCCATCCAGGTACAATAACATCTTTTATTTTGTTATTCTTTTATCTTTCACTACCTTTATTAATGAAGTAACAATGTACATCATTTCTCAGGAAGGGGGCCGTGGCCAATGTGAGTCCTGCCAAGTGGGGAAGTTAACCGGCCGTGGAAGGACTCGAACCGGCGACCTTCAAGTCCCAACGCCACAACCTTATCCGTTGGTCCATCGCCGGCCGAATTTCAAACAAAACACTAATATCCTTCTTTGGTTAACGAAATAATAGTGCATATCATTTTCATTAAGGGAGGATGGCATAGCTAATTACGAGGTTGTAAAGGTGAAAATTGAATCGGCCTCGGGGTTTGGGGGGGGGGGTTGAACCTGCGACCTTCACGTTCAAAAACCATAATTTTATTCTGTTGCTCAGTTTCGGCCAACAATGAACACAATATCGAATTAGTTCTTGTTGAATTCAATGAAACTTTCCCTACCGGTAGTGCAGCTGACTGAAAAATCGATGGGACTGTAGTCCTTAATAGGTACATGGATAGATAGAGATGAAATAAGAGAAGAACTGAACAGCCAGAATTATCCTCCTCATCGTAAGTGAAGTGGTCACGATTGTCACGGTAACAAACGATCATGCGTGTGCTCAAATTCCACATCATGCTCACGGTAATCATACTTACATTCTTCGGGACAACAGGGAATTGTTTTCAAAATTTTGCTGATTTATTGAGATCATTTTCAAATCGGACATCACTGTTCATCATCATCATCATCATCATCATCATCATCATCATCCTGTCCGCATTTCGATGCGCCGGGATTTGCCCAATGGGGACCGAAATTCCGGCAAGAGAGGATACCAATTTACTGAATTGTAATCAACTGAATGACGGGGAACATTAGTCAATGCATCATTCGGAACAAACTGAACAATAACGAGTACGAAATGATGATGCAGGTAAATTCTTGTGATGATAACGAATGAACTTTGAACACAATTGTAGTGGAAAATGTTTGTGCATCAGGATTTCATTGAGTGCAATTTGCATTACTGTTGCCCAATTTTGCATTCTGGTCTTGTCACGATTCCTAGTTCTGGATTATATTACAAACAATTTCATTTGCATATTCTCAGTAGTATTACGAATTGCTGCCGAAATCCCAAGCTTTTGCCTATACGGTTCCACGTATCAGGGATCAAAGATGCATAAGTAGTCCCAATCGAAACGGTAAATTTGTAACAGATCTGGACAAATTATCAACTCGCTGGGATGCAACAGCCTCATTATTACTAGCATGAAAATCAGACATGTAAAATATGCTAGTATAGTAAAAGAAATACACAGAGGAAAAATCACGAATGAAATGAACGGGAAGTGCAGGCAGAAAAGCCAGAGGACGAATAAGCCATGAACACAGGAACAATCGCACTGCATTTTCTTCTCAGTAGTATGTTTCGCATATGTGTGGATGAAGAAAATTCCCCTTGAAAGCTAAATAGAATGCTGAGAAGAAAAACCAATACTTTCGGGCTTTGTGTCTGTCCCGTGGCCTTGCCTGACCGACGAAAATCCTTTGACGAATCACTGTGTGATTCTCATCCATTCACGCTCCTATCGACTGAAATGAGATTCTAATGGGAACCGTATCGCTTGTTCAGATACGGCCTAGTTAGCCGAATAGTTACGGCTCCCGACGATTCGGATAACTGGCTGTGTAACTAGTTGGTGCGAAATGCGGGAGTGGTGAGTCCGGTTTGAAGGTTGGCCCTGGGTATTCCTGATTAGGCCTATATACTACTAACAGTTAACTAGTTAGGGCTGGACAGCCGTGGCCATAATGGATCAGAGAATGGGTGTCAACCCGGTAAATGGAAGGCCTCCGGTTCAACTCCAGCGCGTGGCGTCCACTTATGGATGTCTGGCGATTTTCCCATCTTTAACTACCAAAGGTTATGAAATTATCGTGATGATGGTCCAGACTGGAATTTCACGGAAAGCACTTGAGATATGCTGTGACATTCTTTTAGGCAAGTATTTCGCCAAGTGTTCAGTATAATTTGCACTACCGGAACTCGTGAAACTATTCACGAACTAGCGGTGCTAGGTAAAATACTAATATTCACGGTTCATCTCGCCCATTTGCGCGTGACTGTTCTATCCTGCTATTAGGATTACTAATTGGCCGATCCACAATCCTCAGATAAGTTAATTGACCGTACAGATTTTGTTTGGTGGGTGATAGAGACCCAATGCTTTCACGGTTTTTTATGAATAACACAACCTCCAAATGCCTCAGCATGGCCCCGGGAATCTGTGTTTCGGGCTCTGAGTTGCCTAGTCGCCCTGAACGCCTCTCGAAATGCTTTAAAGTGACTGGCGTCTCAAATAGTCTCTGCTGAGGAAGTCCTACACATTGCCTTCTCATGGTGGTTTTCGTATTATAGTGCCAAGATCAAGACGAATGCGCGGCGCCATACACCGGGTTGACTGATCATCGGTAATCAGGCTAGGGGAGTTGGTTAAATCGTCAGTGCGATGTCACTACGACTCGTCATGAAGCTTCTGCGACCTAAAGGTGAGGCCCAGCAATCAGAACTCCCTGAAAACACTGACTTCAAACCAACCAAATACAAACTCTGTGCTCATCGGTGTCCGTAGTGAAGGGAGTGCATTGGGGACCCAGGATGTCTAGCTCAGGAAGTGAACAATCAATCACCGGCTCTCATAGGTTACGTGACCCTCAGATCGTCCTACTACCTTGTGGATTAGCCGATTTGGTCAAAGACTCGGGGTCGGGTCTCCTAAGTTAACCCTCCACTTCGGTTTGAGCAACACGGTAGTACCAAGCCCGCAAAAGACTTATGAAACCCGACTGATGACTGGTAATGCGGAGATGGGGAATGGAAGAACTAGCAAGTGTTGGGAAGTTTACACATTGTTTCGTTTTCTTTTCCCCCTTTCGGTCCTTGTTTTCTTCCGTCACCGTCATTCCGATAGTACATGCATTTTAATCCGATTTGTACAAAATAATTAATCAGTCAAAATCGATAGACAGTGTAACTGGCTAGTCTCTCGGCTATCCTGAGTAGCCTTTCTCATGACAGACTTCTCAACGAAAAATGTCCGATCAGACCAAGGGCCGCCCAAGCTGATCGACAAGTCGGCTGATAATGAAATATATACCATTTGAATACCGAATAGAGCTACGATTGACGTGGAAAACCATATCATTCACTAGACTCAGATATCGTGATCAATCATCTTGTTTGCACGCGAAAATCACGAGGTTGAATTCGTGCAATATTTCGCTATTTGCTTGTGTTTCAACAAAATGAAGGAATTTCATAATAACGCGAGTTATCGTTACCGACATTTTGCCGTCGCTTGGCATTAATTTTGTGCCTAACGAAAATGAATTAGATGAATAGAGAGATGATTTGTTTTGTTGTTGTCATCAGCATCGATTTCATCACCAAAACAAATTTCAACTAGCCACGTGCTTCGGTAATTCAAATTTCCAAGAAAATTGGGTACTCACGGTAAAATTTAGAGTACTTTGGTCTAGAAACATTTGGAAATTTTCACGCTTGACGGCACAGTATGACTGCACTCATTACCGGCAAATCGTGCCAAAATACCAAACGTATTGTTGTCAAGATCGGCGACATAACAAGAGAACAATTGACAATTTGTAGATATTAGTTTGCCTCGCATTTCAGTTTAATGCTTTTCTGATATTTGTGACTAGTGACCTTGTTGCATGGATCGAATAAACTGGATTTCCAGACCTGACGATATTCTGTTATTCTCCTTTTGTTTTATCTTTTACTTCCTTTATTAATGTAACAACAATTTAGATCATTTCTCAGGAAGGGGGTCATGGCCAATAGAGGGTTGTCAAGCGAGAAAGTTGACCGACGTTGGAAGGATTGGAACTCGTGACCTTCACATCCAACCGCCACGACCTCATCCGCTCGGCCACCGCCGGCGCTCGACGCTAACAAATGACTGTAGTTCACTGTATTCTTATCGATCTCTCATCCAAATACCATGAAATTACTTGAATACTAAATTTAGTCATATAATTTCGACCATTTTTCTATGACTTGTGAACATAGTTTACGTATTTCCCAAATTATACGAACGTCAGATATCGGAACAAATAAGATATGTTTGAAAACTCGAACGGCCGTTACTCACTCCAGCAAGTAGTCTCAGTCATCTCGTTTCATTGGTCTAAACAGGATCGTAGGCATTGGAAGCTAAAATTGGTTTGAGGTTCATTTGATCTCGTGGTTTTATCTTCAACTCAAAGGAAGTGATCTGTATCGTGCAAATTGCTCGGCAATTGTTATACAAATGCCGTGTAGATTTGACTATTTATGAACCGAATAAAATAGACAACCACGTGTTTTATTCATTTCAAAAACCACGAACAATTGTTTGGTGGCCCTAAAACTTTTTAAACTACAGTGTAAAATTCATTAAAAAATCAATGGCGTATTTTTAAGTTGCACAAACGAATCGTGTCTAGATTTGGAGGTGTCACTTACCGTTTCGTGTATAGGTCAAGTGAACGGATGTGCACTAATTACTTAAATGCACCAACAAGTTTTTTAGCTTTTTATTTCCTTTTATTAATGAAACGAAAGCGTGTATCATTTTTTAGGAATGAGGCCTCGGCCAGCAGAGGGCTGTTAAGTGGGTAGGCTGACCGGCGGTCGAAAGACTTGAACCCGCGACCCTCACGTCCGAATAACATGACCTTATCCGCTTGACCACCGACGATCAAGTTCTAGCCGGGGCTGAATGATTTAGGCGAAAGACGAATGTACAGTGACAAATGGTGAATGCAGTTCCCATCTTGTTTGCTATTTTTCACCAGCTATCGCGCCCACACATGTTCTCTCGCGTCTCACCTGGTGATACTCCATGCGGACAGATTAGCGAGCACGTTTGACCAAGGTGGACAGGTCGGTAAAACCACTCCCCTCCGGGGACCCAGGCTTTATGATGAAAATAGCTTTTTTNACAATTGTTTGGTGGCCCTAAAACTTTTTAAACTACAGTGTAAAATTCATTAAAAATCAATGGCGTATTTTTAAGTTGCACAAACGAATCGTGTCTAGATTTGGAGGTGTCACTTACCGTTTCGTGTATAGGTCAAGTGAACGGATGTGCACTAATTACTTAAATGCACCAACAAGTTTTTTTAGCTTTTTATTTCCTTTTATTAATTAAACGAAAGCGTGTATCATTTTTTAGGCCAGCAGAGGGCTGTTAAGTGGGTAGGCTGACCGGCGGTCGAAAGACTTGAACCCGCGACCCTCACGTCCGAATGACATGACCTTATCGGCTTGACCACCGACGATCAAGTTCTAGCCGGGGCGGAATGATTTAGGCGAAAGATGGATGCACAGTGACAAATGGTGACTGCAGTTCCCATCTTGTTTGCTATTTTGACCAGCTATCGTGCCCACACATGTTCTCTCGCGTCTCACCTGGTGATACTCCATGCGGACAGATTAGCGAGCACGTTTGACCAAGGTGGACAGGTCGGTAAAACCACTCCCCTCCGGGGACCCAGGCTTTATGATGAAAATAGCTTTTTTTCATCTCAAATGCTGGTTGAATTTCACAGTTCGTACTTCCTTCTGATTGGTTAACCAGTGTTACAACACTGATGCATCCTCATACTGTTACAAACGGAGACATACAAATTTACAAACAGATACTCTTCAATGGCAAGTGTGAGCCGAATGAGATTTGTTTTGTGCGCAGCATGCATGGAAAGTGTTTGCTGAAGACTTATTATTATTTCATTTAGCTCAAAAACATCGAACGTGTCGATAGTGTTGTCCAATGAGACGAATGTATCCGATGACAATCACAGTTCAGTGTCTCTTAGTAAAGGGATTCAATTTCACCGATTCTTCGACAAGTTGCGTTGTGCTGGGGGAGTCGCTTTTCGATTGGTCGTCAATCGAAGGTACATTTACACACACACGCACACACACAAACACACGTGCATTCTAATCTGTTCTTGTTACCCGCTGCAGTGCCTCAATATTATTTGTAATTTTCCAATAACGAGGTCCGAATTAGTGAGCGGTGCTATTGATGAGCTGTTCACCGTGATTCCACATGAGAAGGCATTCTCTCGGACACGAAAACTGGCCTTATACATGTCGAGATAGTCAAAACCAGAGAAACGGATTAGTCTGTCACCATTTTTCTAGTGTTGACTCAACCTGACCTTTCAGAGAATTTGGCGTGTCAAAGCGTCTTGCAATTCTATTCGGGTCCCCCAATCGCCATCTGTAATAACACTATGCTCTTTTGACATGTGGCTCGCACTATGTCCATACTGAGACGAATTGTGAAAACTGGAAGATAAAAATCGATGGGTTGACTTTTGAAAAATGTGGCATTGGAATTTTTATTGATATTAGTCTCCAAGACTTAACAATTCATTGCAGTGGGAACTCAAAGCTCCTGGTACTCTTTGCTGGGTTTCTGTAACACTGATAAGCGGCTATGTGCGCGCGGAACCTCGACGGTGAGAGAGCCAACATCGGAGGGCATGAATTCCAATAATCACGGGAATCTATCAGGTAATCGTATCGCATGCGAGCACTCACTGCGAAACCTCCAAAGTCCGACAGAATTCTCACCTGTCCGAAGGATTTCTGAAAGGAGAAATGGTCCTATTCGAGCTTTTGGTGCTGTTATCTTTCAAGGAGTTCACAATGCTCCGCCTCTCGGGAATTTTGTAATATGGATAACAGGGTGTATGGATAATGTGCTCAAAGATGTCTGGTTTAAAAAATCTTAGAATTAGTACTTGGAATAGAGTGATACGGCGGCAAAGTGTGGATATGGACCGCCATTAAGTAATGGAATAAGTCCAACTTGAACAATACAAGTGAAGTCAACGAGAACAACACAACAGTCGGAAGACACGTTCCAGTTTGTTTAAAAATCACGTGCTTACATGGAAAATACAAGCAAAGCTAGCTGGCAGATTATTTTGAAACCAACGCCATTTGAAGGTTGTCGTCCATGACACCACGATTCAGATTGACTGGTATTATTCTTACGGTTGCAGCGCGGACGAACCCGATTTTATCACCTTATTCGTACGAAGACTAACGATAGGGATGTCCTCGACATCAGGCCACCTTCATAGAGTGTACACGTCTAGTCTTTGCAAAACGACGCCCTCTCTGACTGCCATAATCGTGTTCACGCACGTCTGCCTGTGACTCACCGAGAAGATCGTTCGCTGTTCGATTTCATTTTGATCAAGCTGAGCAGGTCATGCAACCCTGTCAGTTGAAAGATTCCTTTTACCGTTGCAGAATCCCACGACACATCTCATCCGCCTGTTCGGAGGCAACTGTTCTCGGAGGCGGAACATCACAGCACCGAAGTTTTTGTGTCACATTTAACACGAGCATGGCTCAACTGCCGTGTTCAGTGGTCTTTCGGACTGCGAATACTCATGAATGCTTCAGTTTCGTCGAGCTATGCATGGAATCTGAGTTTATGAATGAGATAAAGCAGATGGAAGATATTACACGGTATAAGACGGACGACAAACTCGAAATTTCTACTCCTATGGAATACTCTTTGCATTCCTCTTCGTTCACCGCAATCTTGTGGATAACGGGTCGGCGAATGAATTAACGATGATCGGGGAATCATACGCCGCTTGAACGAACTACAAAGGGGTAAAAATTTGTCTTTGTGGTCACCGGATTTGTTTGGACGTGCATGGCCATTGCCGTGAATCGTCCGGTTTACGGCAGCATTTCAGGCAGATAACTGCAGAATTTCTTCATGATGAATGGATGAAAGTAAAGCATTGCCATTTTATGCGTTTGACTGCATCCTTCAACTGAAGCATTTGAACAAATTTGATCCAGCATTTCGACAGCACGGGAGTAACACGCACGCCTTCCATGCCAAAAGCCCCACCTTCCAACCCTAGGTGCAACGATACAAATACACAACTGATGAGCTCTGAAAAGAGTGAAACTCGAGTCTGGTGGTTGCAGAGGGTAAGCCAGACCAGATGACCTAAGGTTTTTGCTTTAAAATTGCACTTCGATGGATAGTCAATAAAACAAAAAATACATTTTTAAATGGTCAACGGATTGCGGTTGGCATTCGTGATGTGGTCATTTGATCGCGTTCGGTTTGAAAGACTGTCAGGCAGACTGAATTGATTGATTGCAAAGTTGCGCTGGTGTAAATCACCCACTCATGTATTTCCGTTCAAATATATTTGACTGACTACTTTTGTCACTACCAGTTAGATGTGTCAGTCGCGAGAACAATAAGTAGCTACCTACTCAATTTTCGCGTCTGACATTGAAATGCATATTACATATGGTTCACGAATGAACAGGCAATTTGAATTGGTGCAATACGAGAGAACGTGGATGAAATGATCCCTCGAGGTTGTGTCATGGTCACGGAATCAATAGTTAGGTGTAACTAACAGATATAAAGCTTACTCGATTTGAGTAGTTACACCGGTGACTGTATTCATCAGTCAGAGTTGAAAGAGATTATGCGTAAAGTATATCAGATGGACTAGCATGTTGGTAGGTACGACCAGAAATGTGGCACGATTCAGACGAACGATAAACCTTTACGGGAGTATCAATACCACGGAAGTTTTGGCATACAGAAAGCGAAATGCCACGCATGCACAAACAGATCGGAAAATGTTCCCTACCCACATATGTGGATATTTTAAAGGTCCACGTAAAAATACCGAAAATGGACTGGGGATATAAAAAGGAACCAGCTGGAACCCTCTGGGCAGTTATTGTTGCACATTCTATCCATCTGTGTCACACTATTTATAGCCCATCACACAAGGAAAAATAAAGATGTCCGGTGGAACTAAAGTCCTGAAACTAGCAGTGACTGGATAATCGATAATCACAGACACGAAGTAGATGGATCCAAAAATGGCTAAACTGGCGGGGGGAATATAAAAATATTTTTCCGGCACTATATTTAGGTTATGGAGATGTGTCGTTTTTCACATCCCGGTTTATTCATTGATTAATCCAACAGAGGTTGAATCGATCGATTTACAATCAATACTTTGAGTTTTATGAGTAGTGAAACTCGTTTTTTCACGAGCCAATTGCATCTAGATGTGACATGCTTCACCTCAAACCAATGCGAACAGTCAACACCCCGACTCGCATTGGAATGTTCCCATTCGATGAAAATTTTCATTTGTGCGAAAAAATAGTTTTTTTCTTCTCAAATGCTGGTTGAATTTCACAGTTCGTACTTCCTTCTGATTGGTTAACTATTGTTACAGCACCGATGCATCCTCGTACTGTTACAAACGGAGACACAAATTTACAAACAGATATACTTTAATGGTAAGTGTGAGGTGAGTGAGATTTGTTTGGTGCGCAGTGTGTATGGAAAGTGTTTGTCGAACAGTGGACGGAACGAGAACTAGTGTGATTGGCTGGAAACTGGTTGTCAGCTGGGCTTAGCCAACTTTAGGATCGGGGGCAAAATGCCAGGAGAATAGATATAAATTATGAGTAGTATGTGGAGGTGTGAAGATAGTCTCCACGAAATCACCGTGTCGGCTTCGCGGTTATTGCCGCTCATCAGGTATCCGTACCTGGTACTCTGTTGTCCAAACATCCTTATAACTGTACATACCGAACTGGTATGTCTCAGAAAAATCTAATTTTTGCTCAAGGTTGGCTCAGTCCAACTGACAAAGAATTTTTGACTGATCATAGTTGTTTTTCTTCTGTGGACTCTTCAACGAAGAGTTTCCATGCACAAACTTCTGAGACTACAAATTCGACTCTGGTGAGACATACCAACTTGGAGTGCACACGTATACGGATTTTTGGACAAGAGCTTACCGGGTACGCATATCTGAAGAGCGGCATAAGCTGCGAAACAGGTCTTGCGCCTCAGGGGTATTTTTGTACACCGGTACGGATACTACTTACAATTAATGTATATAAATGCTTTTCTTAACTAGGACTATTGAGCCTATCCATAATCTGAGAAATGTTACAACGAAGATGTGACTAGCCGAACCGGAACAATTTGTTTGGATTCCGGGTGGAAACCACTTGCCAACTGAGAAGAACGTGGTCGCCTATGTGCTTCGCATAAGATTGTTCAACACTGTCTCAAATGTGGGACAAAAACCAGTACAGAATTTGAAGAAGGACTCAAGCCTGATCTTTCTTTGGTTGAAGAATGAAGAATGACGCCCGTCTTGGGCAAGACAAGGAAAAAACAAAAAAACACTAAACGATAGCATCACCCGGCCGGCGGTGGCCAAAAGGATAAGGTCGTGGCGTTTGGACGCAAGGGTCGCGGGTTCGAATCCTCGCACCACCGGTCACCTTTCCCAATTGGAAGCCCTCTGCTGGCCGAGGCCGCCTTCCTAAAAATTGATGTACATTGTTGTTTCATTAATAAAGAAAGTACAAGACAAAAGATAAAAGATATTCAAATTCAACTGAATCAAAAAACTGAGAAAGAGAACCAAATAGATCGTGAATAAGTAACAAAACAATTGCGAAGAATTACCAAGGAATAACGATGGAAAATAAGAGTTGAAGGCTAAAACGCTACAAAATTCTTCAAATTGTCAAAGACGCACAAAGAAGCCATTTGACATGGACTCGTTGTTTTCATTCCTGGAATTCCAACATACAGTTTGGCTAACTAACTTTGGGGATGTCTGAGCGGAACGATATGCTGATCAGGCCTCTGCGTAACCAAAAGACAGACAATAGTTAACAACATTCTCAGCCAGATCCAGTTCATTATAGAGATGAAAAATAAAAAGAAATTTATTTTGTTTAATGTACTGGTAAGAAAAACCGTCATCGGAACTTTGGAGACGTCAAATATGCACACAAGGAACTGGTACGAAGCTCACACAATAATCAGCTCAAAGTTCACAAAATATCCTGCATTCGAACACTGTTCAACCGGCGAAAAACACATTGCGGCCCAATGAAGCTATAGGAAGTGGAGGAAAGTCACCTTTCCGTAAATGGTATGAACAAGAAGAAAAACGAACAAGCGAAATCGATCAAGGAAATAGTGGTCCCCCTACATGAAAAATATAACTGAAATAACTGCAAGATCGTTCAAACCACAAGGCATCACTGTCTGTCACAACCTCGTCGAAACTATGAGATGACTTATTTCGAACCCCAAGAAAAACTCAAAAACTGATGACGAGAGAAATGGTATCTGCAAGATCAAATATCACGACTGTGACAAATGCTATACGTCAGGCAAACGAATGTGTGATTACAAATTCACCACAAGAAGATTCGACCTTCTCTCACTTAGAACCGTTCAGGCGAATCAAGAAGGATATACATCCAATCTGGACACAATTTACAATGCGAGACATCCGGAAGCTTGCCACTCGTTGACAAATTCCACAAACGGGTATATTGAACTAGACCAAATATGCAACCTACTAAAGCGCAAGATTAAATTGGATTGGATGGTGTCGTGTTTTTGATGTTTGAAATAGGCGGAGCCATTTCGAGATCGTAATATCAAACGTCATTCCTAGTTGAAAGGTGTCTCACAACTACATTGTTGGAATTAGCATGATTGACAAAGTTAGTAACATTGCTAGTTCAAGATCGAAGGCATAGCTACCTGCAAGGTACACTCGGTCTAGAGTCAATGTCAAATCTGGGGAAGCATTACCCTAAATACAACCGAACAGAACAAAGTCAGTGCCTGTGCACTGATGATGTCAGTTCGGCTGATGGTGAAACGTTTGCGATCTAAATGATATGTTCAATGCTTATAAAACTTTACAAATTCCTAACTTGAGCTACAAACTCACCAATAGTCAAAATCGTTTTAAAACACAAGTCTTTTTGGAAAGTTCGTAAGATCAGGGAACAGTGTTTTCGCTTGACTTCATGAAGCTATTCATTTCAATTAGCAAAAAAACGCAACTAAAGTATTGTTGAAAGATCAATATCTGGACAAACCATCAGACAAAACAAACAGTTTGCAAACCACTAATGATCTGCGCATACACGTGATTCAAATTAAACAATAACGAGTAGGAACAAACCGGAGAGTCGACGATGTGTTCACCGATATCCGGATTTCTTGCCGCAGACTTTGTTCGGTTCGTGGAAAACGAAGAACTGTCAAAGACCTCGACGGAAATTTCCCAACAGATGTGTGAATGTTCCTCTTGTCACTGTCAAATGATGCATTATTGAAGAGAGGCAGAAAAGATCTACAGTTGCCCTGCAATTCCCCGGGACCATCCTCCATGTCAGATGCGAACCCTAGATCAGAAAGTAATTGATACAATACGTCCAACAAATTTAAAAATGTCCATTAGCTTTTATCCATTTGATTATTAGTGAAAGAAAATCTCCTGAAAAGCGAAAGGTTTCTTCACGCAACACCCGAAAGAATTCATTGTCGTCCCCATTCAACAAAAGCCGAAGTATGACTCAACTTATAGAGCATTGAAAAAAGTCATATACGTCAAACTGATTTTCAAGCGAGATCACATGCTCAATGCTGTGCATCACAAACTCAATTCGGCCATAAGTTGCACATTCCCACCCGAGGAACTTCACCTCTTGCTGACCACCGAAAGGTTCATTCTGAACTAACGTGGATCTAGTCGGATGGCCGGCTGTGGCCAAGCGAATTAAGTCGTGGCACTTGGACGTGAAGGTCGCGGGTTCGCATCCTCCCACCGCCGGCCAGCTTCCCCATTCTGCACCCTCAGTTGGCCGCGACCTCCTCCCTGAAAAATGATGTACATTGTTATTTCATCGATAAAAGGAAGCAAAAGATAAGAAGATCCTGCCTCACATCTTATGCGCCAGTTCACTGGCAATTGCGTTAACATTTACGTCGGCAGAATAGATCGAACACCTTCACGATGGATGTCGGAGCATATTCCCAAGTGGTTGGGGAAATCAATGGCATAAAACACAATGAATAATTATCCTGATGGTGACCTGGAGTCATAAATAACGAAACATTTTGATAACACAGTTGACCCCATTTCATGTTTTTAGACCGCAGTTACAGAATATTGACCGGTAGACTTTAACCTTCAGCGGAGAAACACTAAGCCTATTACGTAACCCGGCTCTTTTTACACAAAATCTAGCAACACAAACTGGGTTGCCATGGCGATTACATCAATCGCGTGTTGTTTTGAGTTTAACCTTTATTTGCGTTAATTAGAGTTGATAATCAAATGTTACGCAATACACAGACTGTTTCACGTAAGCGGTTGAAGGGAGTAATACGAAACATCCGGCAGTATTGGTCTTCATTCTCACCTATTCGGGAATATGTTCAACCGTTTCTAGGTGGTTAAGCATGGAATACCACAGATTTCTTGCCCACCCATACTGCTATTTGGCTAAACCAATTGCTCTCAACATTCTTTCCACTACATGTTGGAATGTAACAATATGCCAAAATAGGCTTGTCCATCAGTCTGCCGTCCCGAACACAAACTAATTAGCCAAATATATACAAAGAATTCGAATTCATTGCGAAATCCCTAACAAATGGTAAATTCAGCAGTGCATATCCACCGCGCCCGAACTGGCACGCGAACCCGAACAAGGACGAACGATTCTGAGTCGAGCGCCTTAGCCATTACGCTGCCGGGCAGGCTCCGGACGGTTAGTGGAACTTCACCACATGATGTTGCACCTGTCTGTCACTGATTGGCATGGTTACTGTCCGCTAGCACACGCCAATCGACCCAGTTCGGGCGCGGTGGATATGCAATGCTGATGATTCCTAACAAGCTGGATGAAACAGCTGGACAGTGCTTTCATGGTTTCTTTATGGTGAGTAGAGCGATGAAATCACATGGTGAATTATTTCATGACAACATTTAATCTCCTACTACTAACAAGTAAATAGTAAATTATCATTTACAGACTTTTCCGTGAAAACAAAAAAAAGCAAAACGTGGGAAACAAGAATATATTTGGGTAACAGAGACCACAATTTTAAGCTTTCATTACCGAACACCGAAATAAACACCTCGAACACTACTCCCCATGGCCAAAGTTATCGTAACACATGCGAAGTGGGAAAATATTCCCAATTCCAAAATGTTTTGCGCGAATTGGTAATAAGAAACCGTTTCACGGGGCGAATGGTGCGTGTGGTGAACAGTGAAACGAACCGAAGAACACACTAGAGCAGAAGCATTAATGTATCATGCATCAAGCACGAGGGTTTCCCCACCCAGACCAAACAGTTGTCGACCGTTCCAAACTGGCTGAAGACTCCAATCGGAGTCAAAAGATTGGCTGAAAACCGAAGAAGGAAGCGAAGTCAAATAGGAAGAACACAATAAATTCTAATTGGATCAAATCGGAAGAAACTGGCCACTGGAATGTGTAAAAAAAAATGTAGGTGCAAAGTAGGTCCCCTATGTCAGATGTTGGTTTTGAACGACGAAAAACCGACGAATATCGTCCACCACGTTCTCTGGCAACAACAAACACGTTGCGGTAAGTGCATTTGAGTATTGCCTCGGATGCGACGAGAATCCGTATCGGTCGATAACAATCAGTCTAACGAATTGTTAAGAGGGGAACATTCAGGGATTGACATCTTCGGTCGCGTTTCTCCTCGCCTACTCAGCGGGATAGATGACGTAAAAGAACTAAGAAAAAAATGAGCGAAAATAACCAGTACAGATCAAACAACTTTTTCGATGTTTTTTTTCAATTTCGTTATATTGTCAAAGTCCAATTTGTATGTAATTAATCTCGATTCAACAATCATATGATAAGTGACAAATTTTTTTTGCGGGCTTCGATTTCTTCAAAGAATTCAATCAACAAACATTACGAGTTGGACCTCGTGCACAATCGGATAAATGAAAAGTCATTCAACAATGTAAACAAAAAATCAATAAATCAGATCATATGCACTCATACTTATGAATGTAGTTCATTCATGTGGACAAACTTATGGAATTGAATCGGTCAGTATTCGCCTACTCCGCTTGCAGACATCGTCAAACAAATAAATTTGTTTATAATTCTCAAATTTAACATGAATCCTCGAAGATAAAATATAAATGAAGTTAGAAAAGATAGACTGGATAAATGAAACATATTGTTTTCAGTCCACGGTTGACGGGAACGCCCTGGGTAAACGTTAGTGACCAACTCGTGGATGAAGAAGAGTAGATGACATCCGCGCACCCTTTGTGCTTAAGTTTGTATATTACAATTTTTTTGGAATAACGCACTGCTGTATAGAGAAACTGAAAAAACATCGACATGTTTTCACTCAGCGACCATCGGTTGCCGCGGCTCGCTCTTGATAGTCGTTCGCCGCCCTTCGAGAGACTGGACTACCCGTGTAGGAATTGGGAGCAAAAATAGTTCGGGACAGTTAGGTCTGAACAACAAACGGGAAATTATTATGGTGTTTGACTGTAAATTTGGCTGATTGCGTTGGACATTTCGATCTGTTGGCGTCGACGTTCACTCTAGCATTTGCCGCCAGGAATTTTTGTCGTTTACCGTTTTTGAGCATGTACAAGCATCGCCAAATGCATGCAGTTGTAATATCGTAGTCAATTTTGCATCGTTGTTGAATCGTTTACGATCTAAACGGGAAGATCAGTGATGAGGGATGGAACCAGGAAAATCAATAGCCTGGGATACGACCAACACAAATTTCAGATCCATTAGAAATTAATCAAGAAAACATTTGAGATTACCCAATAATGAATGCGGAGCAGGGAAATAATTGAGATAAAGATTTAATGAGTCTGCGTCCAAGTCAATATGGTGAATTTGCGTGCAAGTCACATGATGCAGTCCGGTGAAGCATCATGCGGGCCTGTGCAGACGAGCAGCCAATAGGAAGCGTAAGGACAAGTAGTCATGCGATCCAGACATTCCGCGAAGGCGACTGAAAGGAATGGATTCCACCAATCAGAATATTCCCAACACTATTTATGATCCCATGACCTGTAAATATTACTCACACTTGTTTCCGTTCTCTTGCGGTCTTCCTGTTGACCTTATTCGCGTGGCTTAAATCGGAGACAATTCCGTACTTACTGGTAACTCGTGTGTGCTGGTTACCTTGACTGACCGAATTTTGTATACCAGTTACAAGCCCGAATATTATGCCCGGTCACATGACACCCCAATAGTGACAGAATTGCTTGGGCTGTTGTATGAGTACAGATTACTCCAAGGTTGCCTCAATTACATCTCTGTACCGAAAGAGCTCGACAAAGTTTCTTCCGATTGATCGCATCTCCATAAAATTTTAGTCCTTAAAAAGCTATTACTCTACCAAGTTTCCGGAAAATTGGCACTGCACGATCCGTCTTAGTTTGCTTCCTCCGCTTTGGACGCCATTGACGCCGTAGCTCGTAAAATTTTTGTCTTCGATTGGCAAAGACCCTAGTACTTCTAGATCTGACCGTCGGTGATCAAGCCGGTAAGGTCGTGGAGTTTGAACGTGAGGGTCATCTGTTCGAATTTACCCAGCGCCGGTTAACTTACCCACTTGGCATCCCTCGGATGGTCACGTCCCCGTGATGAAAAATGTTACACATTGTTATTTCATTAATAAAGGAAATAAAAAGATAAGGGATTTCGGGGAACCATTCAACAGCGTTGGCAGACAGAAACGTCCTGAAATCCTTGCAGACCGTGGCATCGAACGCCCCCACCCACCCTAGTTGGGTTGTGCCGGATTATATTCAGATGGGAAACGGTTTTCAAAATTCGAAAATAAAACTGATTTCGTTTTTTATTCCATCCAGTCTATTCTACTGAATGGAACTCTTTTTTTATCCTTTGTCATCATGGACATACATTTCCTCTTTGGTGACTAACGGTGATTCGTTTATCATAAGACCAACTGAATTTGTTCTCTCCGGTCTGCCGGTTTCCAGTAGCAGCCCAATCTCGGCCATTCAGTCCGACATTTCAGATCTTTTTAGTTAGTCAAAATTCTGTAGTCAATCGCCTACTCACCATTCATGCATTGGTATTATATTTTCTTTCCCAGAAGACTGCACGTACGCGAATGTTGTTGAACATTTTACTGATCTCGTGGTCGGAACTCAGCCACCGAGCGCTAGCCGACTACCATGCAAATTGGAATTACAATAGGCAACGATTTGTGCCGGTCCAACTATATTGTTTTAATGTTCGTTAAAGGGAGAAGATTGTGAAACTACTTAGTGTGTTTCGGATCAATAACTGTATATTTAGAGATTTGATAGACGTATTGATTTTTATTGCATTTAGCTTGCATGTTGCGCTGGTGTTCTTGGGTAGTTTGATTTTTATTCATTCCTTCTAGGTTGAACCACCACTAGATGGAATGTTCCTTTAACCCTGTTAAGTTGATCGTGCCGATACAATTACAAACGACCACGGTATCCCATGTTAAATAAAACGGTTGCACTTTGACAACGATAGCCTCGTTCACATGTTCATCTTTATCGTGCAATGACTAATCACTGTTCCAAATTTTACTCTTAGGTAAGCCGATCCCATTTCCGAATCGTTATTGTCCGTCTTCACTAGCTTAAAAGAAAAAACGACCAAAACTAACGAGAACATAGAGTTTCATTTATTAAATGAAATTATTACATATTTAAAAATTAATTTGATTACATGATTGCGTCGGTGCGGCTATCCCGATCACGCTATGATTGGTCCAATGTGTTCGATGCATTTCACGCGATTTGGTTCGCGACGTTTTATCTTTTGTTGTTGCTTTTGTTGTATAGGGACAGCTCATGCGGATCGATTGGTCCCGTTCACAATATGGCTTTCTTAGTTTGCGTACTCACATTCTTGTCTTCGAATCACGCAACTATGTCGGCTGTCCGTTGGTCCCCGACTGGTCTCGCGTTCTGCATTTGTGCCCTGTCTGGCAAGATTGGGTTATATCCAGGCTGGTAGATTGATCGCAATTTGTCTGGTACAGTCTAGCTTTATGCAACCACCGATAACCAATGAAACAGCTCCACCTTTCGGTCACAGTGAATCGCACCGATCGATACGGATTTCGGAAGCAGGATTAATTTCTGTGAAAAGTTGGCACAATTGATACCAATTAAAAGTGTGCATGAATAATCACATTTCGTGTGTATCACAAAAATTTTATTTTGAATTCTGATGAATCATTGGTTAATTTACACCGGGCATAAAGAAATGGAACTTTCTTTGGAAATTCCTACTGAGCACATTGAGAAACACAAGTTGGCGAACAAGTTCGTTTTCAGTGATTCGTACTCGTGCCATTACATCACCATATATCTTGACAAAATATTTTCACTATAGGAAGAATTGGATTAATCAGAAACAAATATGGGTGGGGAAGGGATTTGTGGTGTTACATGCATTACCTGAATACACATGAATGTGTTGTATTAATTGTTTTGTTGTCTAGGGTTTGCATTGGGATGGAGGGTGGGCCAGGGGAGTTGAAGCGCAACCACAAATTGTTTTTGAGAATAAAGTGAAGGATTGTGAAGACGGATTGCGACAGCTTCCGCAGTGCTCAAGAGGCGACACTTTGCCAACCTGGATTGTTGACCTCTGACCTTATACAGGGTCCTTAGAGCTTGCGTCACATTCACGGTGTGGTCGGTCTGTGCTAGATGTGAAATGACTGCGCTATTAAGTGACTTAATTATTCCAGTGCCCAACCATGCAGGGTGGTGCTCACGGATGAGTTCAGACAAGCGCCTGGTCATGTGACGGAGGTACATTGTCCCACAGGAACATGTGAATGAATAGATACAAATCGAGGCTGCAGACTCAGAAACTTTGTCTTTCAACTACGGGGCGGGATTTGAACAAGATTCGAAGCTTGGCTGTGCAAAATGTCTTACCGATGGCGCTAGTTAGTCTTCGTCATACTGCGTCTGCTAGCTTGTCAACTTTGAATGGTCGGGATATGTACATCAGCTTTCTCTCCACCGTCGCCCGACTAATCCAATCCTTCCTGAAGTGAATTTTTTTCCACATATATAGTGATGTAATGGCATGAGCACGAATTACTAAAAACGAACTTGTGCGCCAAATGGAACTGTGTTCCCTCGAAATTCTCATGCTGTTCGTGTTTGAGCGGCAATTCATTCACATATGAGGTTGGCAAAAGCAACATTCTTTAGCAGGTAAACGTCGGTTCGAAATGTTGTCTGAACTTGAGTGATCTTTATGAATAACCAATGCTAACCAATCTCAAAATGCATCACGTGGTAGTCAATTGCAAACATAGTGGGGCGAATATTCCAAGATTCCAAATATTCATCATGAACAAGAAATTGCCCTGTCAGTTCCCATTTTCCGAAGCAAGAAAACAGTAACTCTGAACACAGCGAGAACCATGGAACTAAGGGAACAGGAAACGAAGGAGAAGCGATGCGCCGATTCGCGTGCACAAGCGGTGTATTGGAAAGAAAAAAAACAGAAGTCAAACAATAGTTTATAATAACTACAATCTATACTGTTTCGAGCAATTATACACGTTTCTAATTAGGATTATTTGTTGGATTGGAATATAAACTTCCGGATAGGTACGAATCACCTGATAAACTTTATTTCAATAACCCCTAATTACTAATATTTTAGCTGGCCATGCTCAACCGTAACAACACAGTGTTTACAAAATTAAAGAGAGCGGCGCACCAGACACTGTGTCCGCTTGGGGGGTTAGGCAAAGATCGATTTATTTTTTGTTTGTTTTGAGATGACACCAGGAATCAAATGTTACGCAAAATGGGAAATCCATCCACGTACGATACTTCCAAACGTCGACAATACGTGTCAAAAGTGAATCGTTGAACCTCCGCTTACCGGACAATTGTTCGACCGCGGAACTACCGTGCTCATTGCGATCGAACACAAACTACGCAAGCGAATATCGATTGGCGCGCAAACTCCTATTCCAATGACAGATAGAAACTAACAGTTGCACATGCCTCAGCTTGGTCGGCGATGGGTCGCTGAAATACTCAAGGGGCGCTTCCAAAGGACTATGCGTCTCACACAACCTCAGGCTAGTATATTCCAAGCGCTACCTTCCAGTGGTTATGGTTTTACAAAAATACGTGGACGAAGAAGAATGCATGGTGCCATTCGCCAGCCAGATGAATCTTTGGCAATCAGTCCAAGGGGGCATAGTTAAACCTTGAGCGCATTCTCTGACTGGCTGCACTACAATTCTGTGTAGACAGCATTTCGTTGTTTCCTCGCGGGAATTTTGATTCCATTACGGATTCCGCTGGTCGTTAAAATTGATAAGAATTACTGCCGTTGAGAAAACGGATTGGTTCTTATCCTGCATTGAGATAACCCAATGTTATACCTCAAAGTTCCTCTAATCCACTCGGGAGAGACGATCATGCTAGCTGGCAGGTAGCTCTCAATTGCAACCGCGGCCATGATGTCCATTCCGGCGTACCAGCATTGGTTTCCTGTTTACGAAAATGTCGGATCTGTCCATCGCATTTCAATCACCGATCCACATTCATACTTGTTTCATTCGTATTCCAAGAATCGTGACTGAACCCGGGCATTGCTGAATCACTCCTGTCGATAGACAGCCTCAAACTTCACCGGAAGGACAGATGGGAGTTGGTGTGTCAATATGCAGTAACTCCTTTTGGTCTGGCAAGTCCGAATTTGCTTATACGTGCTCCCTAAATGGGATTGACTGCCGTGTTTAGTTAGACGGTGTTCCGTGTGTTGGCTACAGCAGCACCTTATTTTTTCCCACCTGTGTAGGTTCACTCCCTGTTCGACTTGGATATTCACTCTTTTTAAAGAAATGTATAACTCTGGGGAAAGGCAACGGTCAGTGAGGTTTGTCTTGCTGTTGAAAACTGAACGATGATGATGATGATGACTGCCTCGTAACTCAGTGTCATCTCAAGTTTTCCCGCCATACCACTACTAAGATAACAAACTCATACATACCAGGATCAACTGACGTAAGGTTTACAAGCTGAAACGATATTCCAAAATTCAGAAACCCTGAGAAAAAAGGAAAATCCAACACATTGTTCATGTATGGAATACTTCAATAATATCGATTTCTTGTTAGCACACAAGTCCCCATGAGTAAGGCATCAAATTGACAAATTCAACATTTAAAGTGCATTCGCTCACTGTGAGTGATGAAAAATCAGTCACTGATCAGCCCATCCATTGGGTTCATGTGATGCCCGTACCTACTCACGTGTGATCGAACTTCACGATATCCCACTTGATAGTCGATCGATTTTTACTTTTGGTGTAATAAATAGGATTTCGATATCTGGGGACAGAAACCTAATCAGCTGATTTTAAGATGGGAAAGGATAAAAGGAGGTCACAATAAATGGGATCGATTTGAGGAGCAAAGGAGGGCAGGAGGAAAGTAGATGAATTGAATTCGACACGTGACTACTACAGTTCAGTATGGGATGGATCTGAACTTTGTGTAATCGAAAATGGTCGTAGATAAAAAAAGACTAAATTAGGAAATAGAAAACCAAACGGATGTAATGGGTTTGCTGATAATTGATACATTATGCTTACAACAGAAGCTGGTCGGTGAGCTTGGTGATTAGATTTTAAACGTTTTATTTCCATTCGTGATGACAGTGACACAATGAAGGGTCGGTAGCGAAATGTTTGCCAACTAAACACTAAGCTTAACGAAGAACGAGCGTGTAAACAAGCAATCATATTCAGGAAGTTAAAATAGCCAGTTCAATCAATTCGATCAATACGAAGATCGTTAAACGCTTCTAACACTGCTAGCCTAGACATAAACGATCTAAGCAGTGAAGTAGAATCAATGATTAGACTACGATCGGGATCAAATTCAAGAGGAAGGATTGCTTTCCTTTTGTTTTGTTCAAAGTGTAGATTTCGAGAAATATTACTCTTTTGGGAAGTAATTCTCTGAAAAGAAATTCGCAACTTTCCATACCTTCATGGTTCTTTGCTTGGGTACAACGATAACGAGCAGCCCGGTAATGAAATGATTCATTCCTGGGCAGAGTGTTAGCAAATTCAATTTCGTTCATTTGTCAGCCTAGTTCATATTATTTCCCAGATGTGCAAAGCATACATTTCAGAAATTGCAAGAATAGAGTGCCACAATGGACTGGGGTGCGAGACGGTTGAGATGTGAACCTATACGACGATACAACCGGATCACAGAGTTTTCCAATCAGCCAGACCAAGTAGTCTGTTTTGATGACCCAATTATCGCTGCCTTATATCGTTAAGAATTCAGCTCGAAGCACGCGGTTTAACGCGTGTACGAAAATGATGGGGAAACAATTTGCGAAGCTGAGGGATCACAAGTCTAGCATTGGAAGGAATGTTTTGAGTTAGTCCGGGTTACCGTTATTCATATCCCCATGGAACTGCAAGATCAATGGAATGAGATGTTTATTGGAAAATAGGAGCCACGCGCGACAAGTTCTTCGAATTCCTTCTTCCATTCTGAGAGGATGTTGCGGAGAACGTATGCAAAATTATTTTGTGGTTTAACTGAAATTCGCCCAATGATCATTGGCAGTTTGCGGTGCATTCAGATGATGTTCAAGATGTCCAGATCATTAGTGTTTCGTTTGTCAACAGATCTCGAGATACCAGATGATTTGTCGCGTGATTTAACTATTCCAGTCTTTTACACAACGATCATCAAAGTCGACCACCTGCGTTAGCTTTTAATTCCAAACTGGGCATACTTGATCAGCTTGCTAGACGGAAATGTCTCTGTTCCCTTCCGTTTGGTGTTGAGAACTTTGCTTTGGGTAACGAATTTAACATGTTGAAATTTGACTGTTGACTGAAATTTTGAATTTTGAAACTCATTGCATCTTTGGCGCAATACCGACCATGTCATGTGACTTGGCAAGGGAGTATAGGCTCTCATTGAGCAGAGGTATTTTGAAGATAAACGGTTAGTAATGCAACGAGGTGAATTTTTCCTGCAATTTTGATTTTAACGGGAAAAATGTTAGAAGTAGTATGTATCTCCAAAAGAGCATTTTCCCCAAACGGTAGCTTCGAACACTTCGTTGTTAGCGATCATTTTGACAAATCAGGTTATCATCCTCGTTCGTTGGTTCAACTCATTGACTTGAGAACACCGTACAATTGGTTGGGAATTTCATGTTTCAATTTTTTTGTGCATCTGGTACCTATTCTTCGTCCATCAGGTCTATCCTATCCGTCATTCCTCTATAACGCACCGTCTTTCATCTAATGAAACAATTGTGATGATAAGGAGGAGGGTTAGATTTCCTCCATGCCGAGTGCAACGGAATATTCACTTGCCAAAAGATTTTTGTCAAGAATGTTCGGGTTTGCGAACTCATACACGGATCTGAATGAATGTCAAGCAAAACGGATATCAAAGCAAACAGTGATGCAGTGGAATCAGAACAAACTAATGTTTCGAAACGTTTGCGAACTATTTTTGGCGAAACCAGAGCCAGTCTGCTTAAAAGTGATGCACTAAACAATCGCTCCAGGGAGCCGAGGGGAAAGCGAAGAAACTGAATTGTGGCATAACAACACGGTCGTATCACGTGATAAAGAGAAATAGAAACAAAGTCCAAAACCAGAGATAGCACCAACTACTACGCGTCTCTAACTTTTATATCACTAGTGAGTGTAGCTGATCGTGCGTTCGTAAAAACTAAAACTAAGCTAGTGGTAGCAGCGACGGTGGCAACAACAGTGGTAGTACTAGTAGTAGTAGTAGTAGTAGTAGTAGTAGTAGTAGTAGTAGTAGTGGTAGTAGTAGTAGCAAACAACTCCATCTGGAGTAGATCGAAAATATTTTCCAGCAAGAAACATTAAATAAGAGCAAATTACGTGTAAATCGAATGACCCAGTCAACATATGCAATGCTAAGGAGAAAACTTGAGCTCATAGAAACCTGATTATCAACGGTACGAAGATGACAGGATATCAAAAGCTAACCAAGAATGGAACATTCACATCCCAGGGTCAGTTAGACGATGGTCGGGGGCTGTTGAATGACCAACAGATCTGCGATGCCACAATTTAGAGGAGACATCTCCTGGAACGAATTGTACAACAGAACAGCTTGCAAAAGCAGCTGAAGAACCAAGTGGAGGGTGTAGCTGAAAAGACCGATGTAATTTGGATTTAGTCGATCGGATTATCGGAATGAGAACCACTGGCCCGTTTGCAAGGCTTTATTGATCTCCTTAATGAAATATCAGTTACAGGCGGAAGAAGTAGGACAAATTAATAGAAGTAAAAATGGAGCACTAGTAAATAATTCAGATCCAGTGTCAGCTATTCATCCCAAAGTATGTGGAGCAAATGTGCGTTAACTAGAGGACCAATAGGCAAATTGGACCGGTTGCTTCGAAGTGATATTGCATACATATATGCATATATACATAGTCAGTAGTATGTGCACGAATAAACAAATAGTCCCAGGAACATACGACCAATTTCGCGGTTGTTGCCACTCATCACACGTGCGTGTCTGGTACTCCCACGTTCATTCATTTACATACTCGAACACTCGTTTTTTATGTACCTATGTAAGCCATATGTTTATGTGCCTTTATTTTTTGTTTCATTTTTTGATAAATTAATAACATGGAACATTTTTTAGAAAGAGGGCCATAGCAAACAGGGGGCTGTCAAGTGGGAAAGTTAACCGGTGGTGGGAGGACTCGAACCCGCGAGCGTCACGTCCAAACGCTACGACTTTATCCACTTGTTCACCGCCGGCACTGTTCATTTTTATTGACCACGGCAAAGTGTAAACCAAAAGATAATTGGGAGGGATCATCTTGATGGAAAGTACAATGCAGCTTAATGATGCCTTGCAGCAACTAGAGCTGAGTACACGAGGGAAGCGAGGTGTGTGCTATAGAAGTACATAAGGTTCCAGTGTCTCAGGTGCGGTAACAAGCCGGATGACAGCGAAGTAATATCTACAGCAATAGTGATCGCCAGTTCCATGATTCCAACATCTGAACTTTTAGAATTTCAGACATTTTATACTCTTGTCTGCCGCAGTGTTATCTGCTTCTTTTTTATCAGTCACATGATCGAAACGATCAAAAAGGAGATCAAGCCCACGTGAGTAGTACCTGAGTCGTCCGCCAATGAAAATCTGAAGAATAGGTATTATCTTCACATTGGTCAACTGAATACAAAAATAATTAACCAGAAGATATAATCATACATACAGAGTCTGAGTGTCAGCCAGAAACTAATAAAATGTCGTCAGTCAAAGAAATGTTAGTTTCATATGAATAAATCGATAGAACATCTACTTTTTTCCCGGGTTTTCATGGCCGTCTGAGTTTGGGGTTCGGATCAGGTCACATTTATCGATCGCTTAGCTTATAAAACGATTATTGTTATTCGCTAATGTTTGTGCACACTGTTCCAATCGACCAATCCTCCCTGAAGTTAACCGGTGATCAGTGATCAGTGTCAACAAGCATGTATGATGTGCTGGAATAATGTCGATTATGAAGTAATCATTAGCAAAATTTAGTCATTTGAGAAATACAGTCTGTGTTGTTACAATTTGCAACACGGAATTCTGCTTTGGTGGTAAACGAACAATCGTTTATAAAACCTGTTGCACCAATCAAATGACTCATTTAAAACGTGCCAAACAAACGTCCTTTTTAAACCGCTTAGAAAATGGAACTAATGCCGTAAATTAAGGTAACATCTTACTTGTTTTCGGGGGCAATATTTATTTGGTTGGCTACTGATAATTTTGAACACTTCGAATCAAAGTGTTGCGTAGTCTTTTTTGATCGGTGGTTCCCTTTCGCTGTTCACCTCGATCTCATACGAATCAAATAGGATCGTCCAGTCAGTGATCTCGTTTTGTTTATTATCCTAGCCGTCTCGAGTAAATTATAACGTTCAAAAATGCTATGAATGAATCACTATGTCTTTTTTGTGCGTTTGATCGATTCCGGTATTTTATTGTTGAACTGAGCTCGGTCAGGACTAGTGATAATGTGATGTCCTCGGCTCGAAGGACTGGTGGAATTCCGCGCAACAAATAATTGGGCTCCACCATCGGGAATCACGCGAATTGGGGTCCTAAGTCGTGCAGAATGTTACCTTGCAGTTTGTTGACAATCGCGGAAATGGCTTCCCCTATTCAGAAGATCATTTCTCTCAAAGATTTTTGCGCGATAATTCACGGTCACGAGGAAACTGTAGTTTCCATGGCAAAATATGTCCAACATTACAACCTACCACGATCCATTATCTATCGGTCACTTCTTCTGTCGTTGAAATTCCCCACTGGCAATAAGTCTGATTCTGTTACTGTCAAAACAATAGGGCTAAGGCGTTCGACTCAGAGTCGTTCGTCCTTGTTCGGGTTCGCGTCCCAGTTCGGGCACGGTGCATATGCACTGCTAATGATTCCTAACAAGCTGGATGAAACAGCTGTACAGTGTTTTCATGGTTTCTGTACGGTGAGTTGAGCGATGATATCACATGGTGAATTATTTCATGAAAACATTCAATCTCCTACTACGAAAATGTGCCAAGTAATCAAGCTCTGTAGGTCATATCCAAAGCCTTCGTCGTACTTAGGCTACCTGCAGAGAAGTCATCTATCAGTAGGCGTCGATCGGTGTGAGCTAACGGACAGTAACCGTGCAAATCAGTGACGGATAGGTGCAAGATCATGTGGTGAAGTTCAACAAACCATTCAGAGCCTGCTCGGTAGCGGAATGGCTAAGGCGTTCGACTCAGAATCGTTCGTCCTTGTTCGGGTTCGCGTGCCAGTTCGGGCGCGGTCGATATGCACTGCTCATGATTCCTAACAAGCTGGATGGAACAGCTGGACAGTGCTTTCATGGTTTCTTTACGGTGAGTTGAGCGATGATATCACATGGTGAATTATTTCATGAAAACAATACTCATTGCCTCGTTTTGATACTGACTGTCGGAAACCCATTGCATGGATAGTGACAATGCCTCGCTTACCAATATTTTCTCATTTTGTTGGTAACTCAGTTCGTACTTGCACTTCCGTACACTTACTTATAGTGGTGATAGACTACTGGGCCCGCGACGTACCAATTTATTCACGATATTCTAGTATGTACTGGGACAATGATATTTGAAGGAGTTGAATGACCGATATAAATAGTATGGAAACAAAATCCTAACAAGAGCCAAAAACCACTAAGCGTATTAGCCAGCATGAACACTTAGACAATCCGAATCAAAATGGCGGCGTATAGCCAACCCGCGTTGGATGAGGGAGTGTTCATGTTGCAGCTTCGATTCACGGGTTATCTTTCCACCTCGCATGTTCCAAGTCAAGAAGCTTCCGAACCTCTCATGGACGAGCACTGACCCCGTGGAAGTTGCCGTTTGGGTACCTCAACTCGAGGACGAGAGATTTGATAAGCTGCAAATTTGGAATTTTCGACCTGGAGACCCCGTGTTGAAATAAGAAAAAGTGGCCCAATAGTTTGTGGGGTCCTTGACAATAGAAATATGGTTTGAAAGTAAGGGTTTAGGGGGGATGTCGAAGTCATCCCGCCGGGAATGTATTTATTGTGATCTAGTAGAAAAGTAAATTTCAATGGCTGCAGGTGTATGAGCACGGTGAACAGTGCTATTTCGCAGAGTCGATCCGTGTAACGAGATGGTTATGTGCGAGGCCGTTCTGCAATGTTTGCTTCTCATGACATATGGTTCCATTCTGCTTGGAGGAAATGTTGTGACGTTAATAGTATAGCAAGTTATTTAACGGAAGTCAAAACAGATGCTCTCGATGTTGTAAGCGTATAGACTAAAAAAACTATTTAAAACTAGATCACAAAATTCAATATGGTTTGATTAACGAGATCTGCCAATAAACATTCTTTGGCTCCACCATAACGTGCATAGGGTCCTCGGCTTTCTAGCCGGGAAAGAAGACTGGGGAATGACAGATATTTGTAGTGACAAATTAGACAGCAATTATATATAACGTGATGTCATTTTAAGGGGTTAAAACGGAGAGTTCGTATACCGCGTCAAATGTGAAATCGACATTTGTAGTCCGAGAAAGACTGAGTAAAAATCATTCCAAATTAATTGATAGAAGGATTTGTTTGAAAGCACCCGTTAGCAGTCAAGTACCGAGATCCTCGTTAAACATACAAAAAGGAAAATCAATAAATTGGAGAACATGCGAGAAACGACCATTATCGTAACACGAATACGAATCAGGCGAATAAGTGTTTTCGAAGTTTCTCAACTTCTTGTTTCCATTTATAAGACATAAAGCCGGAAGATAGGGAATTATGACTTTATTGTTGTCTTTCCGTGCTTGTATTTGTATGTGTATGTGTGTGTGTGTGTATGTGTAGGTGCACTAGTACGTAGGACTATAATGTGCGAAGTAGCGCCGGAAATGATGCCAATTCACCGATAATTGGGATGGGATGCGTGGACCAAGAATGTCACCCGGTATCATGGCTGTTAGTGTCTCTTCGTCGTGTGTGTGTGTGTGCCTGTATTCACCAGTAAGGTAAATGTATGGGTTGACCTACTCCACTTCACAACACAGATCGATAAACAAACGCGCACAAACGGATACATCCACACCCCAGTGAAATCGTTGCAGTTACTTCCCCACCCCACTCCGATTTTCCCAGGTCTATATCCTAAACAATCTTCGACCTATAAGATGAGGAAATTAGTCACGAGATTAGTTGAAATTATTTTGCTTATAACAAAGACTAAAAGCAATTTCGTCAGCAAATTTGCAAGCGACAGAATGCAAAAAATAAAGAATCTGTTTGGAATGAGAATGGGATGTGGGATGGGAAATCACCTTAAACAATTTCCGAATTAATCTTCAGTTATTACTTATTTTGAGATGTCGCGAAGAACCAGTTTTTATCTACAAAACCGGTGAAGAAAATTCACATTTAGATGGGAGAGATGAGTTTATCTTTTTAGCAACCAAACTAAACTCATTTCATATATTAGGTTTCCAGGAATTTTCCCAAGGTTTCTTTCCCCATATCTGTTAGGAGTCAACGAGGATAGGACATCGCGAAAGGTAAAATGTTTCAAAACCGAACGAGTACATCAGTGTTCCAGATCGATCGGGTGAACAGGGGTTTGCGTGTGTCTCGCACGTCAACTGTTTGACCGAACTCGTATTATTCGATCAACCTACCATATACTGTGGGGAGAGAGCATTCTTACCAAAAATATGGTGAACTGAATGTGATTGTAACCAAGAGTCACGTGATACATTTAGGCTGGTAGGGTTATTGTCTTTTCAGGACGGATGTCGAGAACAGAAAGCGGACAGGATGAGATCTTTTCAAGCTCCTGATAAATTGACGTCTGGCGGCTTCGCCCCCGTCCCATTGTATTTTGGATCTCGGAAGGGGAACGGATCTATGAGCATACAACAAAACTAGTGAATTCGAATATATCCATCGTTTATGCAATTCATATGAAAGCTACAACCGAGTGCATGATTGTTTTTTATTCTGATGCCAATGTTTACTCGGATCCCGGACGTTAGGTTGTGACAATAAACCCGTTAAAAGCTAGAAATGGAACTGAAATCGGTGATAACCGGTTAGATTCAGCTGGACAAGGCTCAAACAGATTCGAGCTCGACCCAAAGGCTAGTCTAAGTCTTTTATCTTTTAATTCCTTTAATAATGAAATAACAATATACATCAATTTTCAGGAAGGGGGCCGCGGCCAGCAGAGGGCTGCCAAGTGGGGAAGTTGACCGGCGGTGTGGGGATTCTAACTCGCAATCTTTACGTCAGAAAGACGCGACTTTGTCTGTTTGGCCACCGCCGGGTTTGGACCAGAATGCTCGGCAAAGTTTGGTTGATCCACGCAAGCGGTGGTCGATGGGAATTCGATCAATTTGAGTGCAGTTCTGTATAGGCAAAGGAGCGAATCAAGTGAACCCACATCGTTATTGGTGTTTTCCAGAATCAGTCTGTGATCGGAACAGACCTATGGGA
Source organism: Fasciolopsis buskii (assembly GCA_008360955.1). Classification (NCBI taxonomy): domain Eukaryota; kingdom Metazoa; phylum Platyhelminthes; class Trematoda; order Plagiorchiida; family Fasciolidae; genus Fasciolopsis; species Fasciolopsis buskii. The sequence goes on along the minus strand of LUCM01002268.1, from coordinate 61,397 downwards.
AGCGATCATCGCTGTCAGTGTGATCTGCAAGAATGGAAAATCGACCTTTGATTTGTTGTTCCGTTTTCGTCAAGTAGCCGCACTCGGTGTTGAAATCAACATCAACAACCATAATGTCCTGTTAAACGCACAATTTCCAGATATCGAGTTGACCACCTGTAGAACTCGCTTTAGTTACTATGTGGAAACAGATTACGACAAACAAACAACAACGTTTCAGTTGACCTATATTCACGTTTGTCCACTCAAACTGCAAACGAACGACTGTTGACTGGGATCCAGTCTAGTAGTGCACACTCGAATTACGCCTTCATTCAAGGTGATGCCGAAGTCAGACTGTTTACGAGCCCTCGAAGTTGTCAGGAGTGAATTGAGAAAATGGGGTTCTAGTTGGATTATGGCGAATGATTGCAGAACTGTGATCTCTGGGTGCACGTTTCGGAGGCTCGGTACTAATATTATGAGGTCTTTAAATTGTTGGTATTTTGGTGTGAATAACACGCCATACTGTTAACGCAAGAACATTTTCTCTAAGCAGACTGAAGCCATAGGTTACGAGATGTAAACATTTCATTTGCTCTTCTCGCTCGTGAACGTAGAACACTATAGTTTGTACACAATAGATTGCGAAGAACACTATGGGTTGAAATAGATAGGAGGTTTCATATATACAGCGTACTGACAGGTGAGAGAATGTCATGCGGATTAATGCCAAGGTAGACTGCTTCTTAGAGCCCATAGTTTCTGTGCGCAAACCGTTGACAGAGGCATTCTGATAAGCATAGCCTCGCTGAGTGCCAATTTGTGGGCTGTGTTTAGTGGACTGGTACTTCGAAGGTTTGAGTGTGTCAACTTTGTGGCTGCACACAACGTGGTGCTTCGCGATCGAACATGTTGGGGATTTTGCATCAGTATACGAGGTCGCCGAGCATTGCATCATCGATTTTGACAACCGTTTGTGTATGTGCGCTGACCACTTATGCGTAATCGTAGCTCCGAGTGAACTGGTAGATGACGTGTGGGACATTTGGGGGGGACGCAACTCTTTTGTTGTTGGATACGTATGTATGGTGACCGATTTAAGATTTCTATTAAATCGATTAAACAAATGTTCACTGCTAAAGGGCAAGACAATCACAAATTGGTTCTTTTCTACCATGATCAGCTTCCTCGTTCTCCGATGGTGTTCGATGAAATGTTCTGAATATCCGTTGGCTAGAAACGTCTGCTTTATGAAGTTTTCTTCTCGATCAGATTTTCTGTGGGAATTCGACCCGATCCCTTTTTGCTGATTCTACACGAATTCCCAATCTGGTAATGTTGTCCAAAAGCCAAACACTATGGCTTAGTCTATCGCAGTTGGGATCTTTGGTAATCGTTGCCCGCAGAGGAAATTAGATGCGGTCATTCGGAGATGTATTGGCCGCGGATTTTTATTATGACGACTTCCTCATCTGGTCATTTTCACGAATGAATTCACACAAAAATAACACTGGAACTAGAACTTGTAAACTGAAATTGAGAAACTCTTTTGATTTGAATGCAAGCGGGCATGCTAAATCTCACTGGGCAACTGATCGTATCGGTCAACAGTACGTGATTGGTCTAGGATCTTTACAAGCAATGTGAAAAGATATCAAGGGCAAGGCTCGTCGGTCTACACGAATGACATCTAAGTTCCTTGCGCAAGGGTTTTAACAAGACTGTTGACCAATCAGGAGCTGGTGACTGATGCGATCAATTCCCCCAGGGGATACACAAAAGACGAGCTGTTGCTCTTTGTTCTCGAATTAACCTTATAAGTCCTCATTTGCAGTTTGTGGTTTCTCATTTCAGTGTTATTATTTATTAATTTAATCTTAAGCTGGTAAAGATGATAGGCTTTGAACATCGGTGGCATGCTTAGGTCGATTACCTCCGGCATGCCGATTTCCGAATTCATTATGGATGAGCAAATTTTGATCTGTTTCCGATTCCGGTTTGGAAATGAACAACTGTTTTCCGTCCGCGAACTATCAATGGGCCAGAGTTCGAATTTGCCGAAAATAACAAACTAAAGAACAATGAAATGACCGAGATCTCCAATCTCCATTAAGCCGCTGCGAATGCGATTGTAAATAAAGTTTGGATTAGATTACTTGACTGTGTTGCATGATGTACGCATGGTGAAGTTTCGCTAAACGATTTGGTTCAATGTCTCGTTGTCTGTTCGTTCATCAGTTCGTAGCCCCCAATTTGGGTTATTGTAATCCATGTCCTACCTTTCTTGTGAATTTTTAGTCGGATTCTAACATTTTGCCAGAGACAACTTAAATTTTTATCAAACTCGATATGTGTGATCGAATGAGAAATTCTCTATCCAGACCTATTCAAACCGTTGCGTTTTGCAGCAGTAGTGTTACTAGAAACATTACTAGTACTATTAGTACTGGTATTAGTAGCAGCAGTAGTAATGGTAATTGTAGTAGTAGTGCTATTATTATTAGTAGTAGGAACAATAGTAGTAGTGGTAGTAGTAGTCATTGCAGCAGTAATGGTTGTTGCACTAGCCGTAGCCCATGGACAATGAATATGCATTGGTACCAGTGAATATGGACGTTCGAAGGGCGCCAGCTACGGTCCGTGAGTTGGCTAAGAAACTGTTAACATTTTTGAATTCGTTACATCGGTTTTCCTCCCTTGTGCTTCTATTCATCTGTGAATGTCATCTTCAGCATCCGCACCAGAGTTTGACATCGTTTGTCGCCTCGAGAAGTGATGAGACAGAGGTGGTCCGATTGTGTGATTTAATCGGCCACATGTAGACTGTTTAGAATGTCAGACCAACGAGTGATTCATTACTGTACGCATGGAATTTACTACATCGTGTGACTCCATAGAAGTGAATTCTTCTGATCGAAAAGTGTTATAGTACTCCGCCAGACGTTTGCCTCAAAACCAATCTGCGTGTGTGTGTATGTGCGTGTATATACATATGTGAAGTTATCTCTGGCCCTTCTTATCAGTCATAGATCTACGAACTTCATCAATCATGAGCGTTATTCGGTGTGTTAGCAGAAACGCAAGCCGGATGTGTTCAGTTCACGTTGGATTTCATTCACATTTGGTTTGTCTACGATGTTGTCATTGCCAGTTAGATTGAAACAAATAGTCAAAATGTGTAGGTCACTTGCAACCACTAGCCACAACAAAGATACACTCGGAGCAGCTGTCTAGTGGCGATTACCGTGCTTTACGAACTAGTGTTAGTGATTAGCCAGAGCTTCTCCGATTACCTAAGACATTCGATCTACAACTGCTGTTCTAGTGCTCACTTCCCAATTCGGATTCGGTCGACCGGTACGTTTGATGATTCCTAATCAAACAGATGAGACAGCTGTACACTTCTTTCGTGGTTTTGTGATGACAAGTTGAAAGTGGTCATCCTATGAAAAGTGATTTTGGATGACATCTAAACCTAATGGCCTAATGGCTAAGGGGTTCGACTCAGAATCGTTCGTCCCGGGTTCGCGTCCCAGTTCGGGCACGGTGCATATGCACTGCTAATGATTCCTAACAAGCTGGATGAAACAGCTGTACAGTGCTTTCATGGGTTCTGTACGGTGAGTTGAGCGATGATATCACATGGTAAATTATTTCATGATGATTTCTAAACACTTAGTCCTGATGTCGATTAGTCAGTTCATCACGAGTCACTTGTCCGTTTTGTTTAGTCATTTATTTCCGTTGTACCTCATGATGTAACAGTTGGTAAGTTTATGGATCAACAAAAGAAATGAATCTTGTTTGTCAATTTGCCTTCTTCTCGGGTAGCAGTTATGGGTAGCGCGAAATCGGACACAGAACGATACATAACACTGGCACACACACACTCACTATGCACACACTCACTACGGTAACAATAGCGACAACAACAACAACAACACTATCAGGTCACGAGGACCAAACCAGACAGTAATTTCAACCTGTAAGACAGGTGACAGGAGAACCAGGTTTGGAACAACACGATATGTTCTTACACAAATGGATTGATTCATACTCGTGTCGGAATGATCAAAGTGTATCCCCCAATCAGGAATTTCAGAATAAACAAACTAGTTTTACCAAAAACCTTATGCCTTATAAAACACCACACTAGTGATCAGGTTGATGTTTGATTCAAAAAAAACGGTTATGTGAGAGACTGAGGTAAACTGGCTTGGATCCAGGGCTGTGGATGATGAAGAAAACTAGAATTCAAATAGGTATGCAAAGAGACTAGAGGATGATGATCAAATCACCAAGTTGCTCAACAGACGAAAATTGTACCAGTAAAAAATTCTGTCGAATGGTCAGATTGAATGCCTCCAAAGCAGCCCATTTGTAAGGGCAAGAAAAATATTCAGCAAAGACAGGAAACAGAGCGGCGAACTGCTAGCTTGTCTGAATCCCAAGAAAACTCGCAACAGGTTCATGCACTACGAAACGAAATGTGTGCAAATTTGCACACATACCAACAGCAGCATCGATCGATAAATAATGGAAGAGCAAATGTGGTCAACCATGGAATGTCTCCCAGATGAGATGAACTTTGCGCACGGACAGGAAGGAAATGCAGACAGTAGCGCGGAGAACGATTAGGGTTACCAACCAAAGCTTTCAATTCGAACACAAACCTGTCCACAGGTGACATATACGGACATAGCTCTAGCGCAGGATTGTGATAAACAAATTGCTGAGAAGATCAGTAGTTGAATGCATCGATAGCTATAGAGATACTAAAATATAGGGAGCTCTTACGCAAATAATGTGTTCACCTGTTTCATTGGTACACCAATCCCAGCGACTGAAGCGATTTTTCTTCTCCAATCTCTCAGTTATTCTCTAGCTAGCTAGGACTTTCGAGGACGCTATCCAAACTAGGGGAAGAATCCACGAGTGAGACGACTCTATAAACGGGAAATTTTTCTGCTTATACCACCCGTTCGGTTTAATTCGCATAACCTTGAACCAAATTGTTCTGGTTGTCGTCGCTACCTCACAGCACCATTTGTTCAGACAGAAAAAAGAACGAGGAATAGTGAAAGACCGACGGCAAAATAGTAAGCTGAGGAGCTGTACAGATGAAGGAATATTTGGAATATTTGGAATGCAAAAAGGCACTGACTGCCACACTCAGCCAAAACACCTAATGTCGCCAACCATCGTTTCGGGGATCTCGTGGATCCCAACCCTGCAGTCTAACTGCACCTACTCGAGGTAGTCCAATGCTTAAAGCCTTTACACGTTTTCACATTTCATCGACTGGTCACCACGAACCATTCTCCCACCATTACCACTCTCGTACAACAACGCACAACGAGCTGGGTAATTGTTCCATTTGTATGTGCAAAATATGTTCCAACCACGTTAACATATTTTGATCCAATGACCATCCGAAAGACTGAGTCCTAGGATTCAGTACCTATTCCCTAACTTCTGAGTTACTCACAAAATACTCCCACTATGTTCTACCATTCGCACGCTCTTTGACTGGCTGCGCTACAGTTCGGTGTCATCCTATTTCGTTATTTTGCTTTCGGATATTTAGTTCGATTATGTTCTCCGTTCGACGCTGCAATTGCTCGGGATTACTTTTGTTCAAAAACCGAATCGTTTCCCAACATATATTGGGATTCTGTATTTCTACGACTCA
>LUCM01002268.1:21415-35775 GCA_008360955.1 Fasciolopsis buskii | reverse complement strand
CCATACCCTCCAGAATAAATATTTGTAGGAATTCCACTGTCCCATACATAGCACGAATTTTGACAAACCGTGACTGGGTTTCATCCGAATTCCTGAGCAACTTGTCCTGCTGCGTTACGATTATTGCTCGATGAGTTCTTTTATATTCTTGACGGAGCGATGAGTGTAAATTTTTATTATTTTATTTATTAATTTCTTTTTCCCCCCTATTTTATCCCTCCTCACATTTCTTGACTGAAATGCAACATTATTTATTGCGCCGTACAATACAATACAATACAATTGGGAAATTTTCGATCTTCTCGTTCGTGATCCCATGATTCTCATTGGCTGATTATATTTGTAGTCTGGAATGAAGTGTCTTGTGATTTGCTTGTTGGCTGATCGTAAATAGCCAAGACGATATTAGTTGCAGATCAACGATAATCAAATATTGTAACGATCGAACACCTGATTATATATATATATATATATATATATATATAGTTATGGGCTGATAAACAGTCGTTCCAACAGATTTATTTCTCTTCGAATGGATAATCGAATCACACACCGTACAATTTGCTGACCAGATGGTCTGAGACTGAGCTATCATTTTACAAAATTATCATACGTGAATAAGGTCCGTGATCATGCATTTCCATGCAACTGCCATTTCGGTGAGAACCGGCAACAGTTTTGGTTTGATTCAATGGTTTGGTCCCGTCGGATCTGCTTTCTGTCGCAGCTGAACAGTGTGAACACGAAACAGCGTCAACTAGGGTGTTCGCTTATGTTAGGCCGCAGTGGCTCAGAAGACGAGCATCTTCCAAACAAACAAAAAGCCGTTGGTTCAATTTTGGCCACTGGTGTCAACAGTTAGCAATTTTCAGTAAATACTATCTTCTTGCTACCTTCTGTTACGTAGCTGGGTTTAAAGTCATTAATTGCTCGCCAATATTTCGAGTTCAAATGTCATTCAAATCGACCAGAGTCGTTGTCTTTATCTTGGATTCTAATTTTACTGTCCAGTTTCGATAGTTTGCAGTACTGACAATATTCAGTAGGGAGTTCAGATCCAGTGGGTGTATGGCTTTTGTGATCGAATTGTGGTTGTTCACCTCAGTACGTATCTCAATGGATTCTGTGGACTTGGAAATACATTTCTTGATTATTTGTAACAAATCAGTCAATATGGGAATTATATAAACATTATATTTGTTCTTTTTTGAAACAATAGGCTATCCTTTGATATTTGAACCATAAATGGGCTCGAAAACGCGGGATTAACAAAGTTATATCTCGAATGGGAATTCATACCGATTTAGAAATAATCAATGCACTATCCGCTGACTAGTATCGATCGTGTATGGAATGTTATGGTGTACGCGGTGAAAATAGATCGTTCCTTGAAAGTGAAACCGAAAAGAAAATCCGTTTTGAACACGATTGTATGCAACACTTTCTATGTCCGTGCGTAGGGAGAATGCTGGGGTGTAACAAAGAGCCCGGGTAGAGAGGTAGCGGTGGACAACAGATTGACATGCGAAGATTGAATCCGTAATCGACACAAGTCCTCTCACATTAACAATCGTAAAATGTCTCTATAGTACGTTCAGTGCGTACTACTTTGGTCTATAAAACGGCAATAAATTTGGTTGGCAAATCCACGGGATCCGCTTTTGTCTTCTAGAAGACAATCGGACTGAAACAAATTTCTATCCTGTTGGCACTGCACCATTCAGCAGTCATGATTTGTAACTCTATCATCAACAGGCCCTGGGTGTTTTGTCACACATGTACAGCCGAGATTTAATCAAAAATATCATTTTTCAATACCAACTAATGTCATGTTAGGCTTACGCATTCAAAACCATGGATACCGACATGTTTTGCGAACACGCTATTAGTCTACCATTAAACTTTTCACCCAGCAGGAGTAGATGTCAAATTCCGCTTCGTTCGCGATCTGCCCATTCTGTCGAATTTGATTCACCAGCAAAATTTGTCCCTAGTTCCCAGGCCTAGTGTTCACCCGTGTGCAGCTCGTTTGCATGTGTTCTCGACTGACACAAAGCAGTGAACCGGCCACATTATTTATTTACGCAAAATTTTTGGATGTAAACCAGTTTTCATGAAATAATTGACCATGTGATATTATCGCTCAACTTACCATCGGCAAACCATGGAAGCAACTATTTAATCCTTGCTAGGAATCATCAGCAGTGCAAATCAGTGACGGATAGGTGCAACATCATGTGGTGAAGTTCAACAAACCGTTCAGAGCCTGCCCGGTAGCGTAATGGCTAAAGGGTTCGACTCAGAATTGTCCGTCCTTGGTCGGGTTCGCGTCCCAGTTCGGGCGCGGTCGATATGCACTGCTGATGATTCCTAACAAGTTGGATGAAATAGCTGTACAGTGCTCCTATGGTTTCTTAATGGTGAGTTGAGCGGTCGTATCACTTGGTAAATTATTTCACGAAAACATTCAACTTCCTACTACTAACATATACCAAGTAAACCCGATTGTTTTGTCGTGCTAATTGGAAATAAAACCCCCGAATTTTTAAATTGTCCAAATTGATCAGTTGCTTCGAACAGGCAAATTGAAATAAACGGTCAATGGGTCGAGGGAATTTTTGTTCAAACAAAAATTCAGCACGTGAACTGATAATATGCGCTTCACCGTATATCCAAAGGTGATCGATTCGGTTGCATGAACCTAGTGGATCAAGCCAAATCAAGTTATTTCTGAACCTGCTCGGTTCGAAAGCCTATATCCAACGCGCTGTCATCTTCCGTTCGACGCGATGTCAGATATGACAAAGTTCAAATACCAATTCAATCTACTGTCCGAAAGGGAGTACACATTGCAAAGTAGAAATACGAAGAAGTTAGTTTCAGCTTTGGCGTAGGTTGGTGCTTCTCGCCTCCCCTGGACGGGGCTCGAGAGATGGGAGCTGCTCTGGGTTGGATAGGCTGACATTTTGGGTTCTGAGTTGAGGTTGGTGGCGCGAATGTTGTATTTTCTGTCTGTCGAACTCACGCCCTTTAGCAATAATCCGAAAGTAACCAAAACATCACAGAAAATGCAAGGTGGAAACATGAAAAACAGTTGGTTTGTTTTGATTTAACGTGTTTTCTCCCTTATATGTCTCCGTTTTGTGAAGTTCCATTTGCATGTAGTTGCGTTGGAACTATGTTTCTTTCAATCCTGTATTTTATATATATATATATATATATATATATATGACTATCTATTTGTAAACCACAGAAAAAGTTGACTGTCACTGTGGACAAACAAGTCAAACTTGATCGGAGATCGTTTATTGACATTCATCGAGCACGGACATCGAATGGCATGCTTGAATAAGGTGCACACTTTTGTTGACAGATCATCGATTAGATTCTATTCGTTTATTTGTGCGTTTATGTATGTTTGCGTCTGTGTGTTCCTAGGCGATCAGTTTTGACAGATTCTCACACAGTACATAATATCCTTAGAGCAACAAACACAAAACAACTCGAAACCTATCAGTCTCATTCCGAGAGGTCAGCCCAACTCAGATCGAATAAACTTTCCAGAGCGACGTCTGTTAATCTACGGCGTATCAGGCAAATGGGGTTCTTCCGATCACCAGCCTAGCTCAAATTTGGGTGGACATGAATTGCATCAAAACGGAAATCCTACCTTGGATCGTATCCTCGTTACTATGGTTTTATTTATATTTTCCTTCTTTTCTGCTTTTGGCCCCCACAATTGGATGCATTTCCAAACGAATTGAGTCATCCCCCGTGAAACAGCGATTAACAGTATCGACAATATTATTTTCATCTGTTTTCTTTCCTCAGCACTCGTTTTCTAGACGCTAGTGAACGGTTTCTATATGGTAATGATTTTCACTTATTAATCTCGAGCCTATGTAACAATTACAATAAATCAGCCTTTGTCTGAACTAATGCTCCGAGCATGGAATTTTTGTAACATCAAACCCCGATCAGATCATCTCAAATACGGGAGAACTAAACCTGTCAGACGGCAATCCCATGAAGTGATTTACAATTTAAACGGGGAAACATGTACGGATCGATAGACTCATGCGTTTGAATGATCCACTCGTAGTTGAGGCAATGAGTGATTGGTCACAAGGTGTCTAATTGAAGTGATCAATTTCATCTTCCGGTCATTGCTGCCTGCTTTTGAAGCTTAAGCAATCGATAGTCCGATGATCTGTCGCACAACGATTACGGGAAACTATTGACACGTAAACTTGGGTTATTGATGATCGCAAACTGCATAAGAAATCCCCAGCAGAAATGTGTACGAAACACTATAGTTACAATTTGCCAATTATTCGCTAATGGAACAATGCAATCAGAAACAACTTTTCTAAACCAATTTGATTTGAAATTTGGTTTGCACATTTGTCCGATGTTAATTTTATCCACTGCGTAAAATTTTCAGTCTTCATGCTATTCGAGCTCTCAGTTTGATGTCATCTACGCTTTGGATAAATTTCGGAAGTATTCCCGATTTAGACAGTAAAATGGATTTCCAAAAAATCGTCGGGCAGTTATTGATTTGAAGAAAGCGGAACGCTTAGATGAAGCAACGTAGTAGCCAGAAAGGGTCAGAATAGCTCTTTGGTTCACAAGCCATGAATACAGGCTCTCGGTGGCATGTGGGTGTACGCATTCGCATTGTCCGGTCACATTTCAACATTGCCTTTTTCCTTACTGACATCTGTCATTTAGAACCCCATCTACGTTTCCGATCGTAAACAAGCAGTCAATTGTCACCCCTTGATACAAAGGCCCGTAAACTCTGACATATGTTTTCCAACAGTTTCCCTTGTCTCGTTGATCTGGAAGTTCCTTGTGACGGCAAAAGACAAATCAAATACCGATAAATGCATTTTCGAAAGGTTCCATTTCAGCTTGGGCGTTTAACAAAATAGGCTCACTGTCAAATTACGTTTTAAATTTTCTGAAAGTCAAATCTCGACAGCCAAAGGACAAGAAAACTATTTGGTTAATTGTGTGTAAATGGGTCACATTTTATTGTACTCTTTCAATGTTCACCATCATCATTCACATCAGAAAGCATGACCGCGGAACCTTTGGTCGAATGAATACTTGATGGACCAATCGAAAGTGAAACTGACACCTTGTCTGAGAGATTATATGATTCATTTTACTGAGTGAACAAACAAACAGCCAAAAGTCAAGTTTCGAGAAAAACTAGAATGAAATTCCCAAATCACTCGACGAGATTCAGCTGTCCAATACTGACGGATCTTTCGGGAGTTGGAAATAACGCTTTGGAGTGAAATAAACTAAATTAGGACCCACTTTTACTCTTATTCAGAGGACGCCCAGTCGTATGGCAATGCAAGATGAAGACGCGCAAGTCCACCGACACAAAGTCATGTATGCGTAGTGTGCAAAATGTTTTTTACGTCGATTCTGTTTATTCGTGAAAACTCCCGTCGGCTTTGGTTTTGGCATTATGAGTTAGAATTTAACAGGCAGGCACAAGGCGAATTGCATTTTTGAGAGTGGATATCCACTTTCCGTTTTTTAACACTCGTACACGTCGGTTTGAGTGTGCACCGGGGGTTCAAAGTCAAGTGTGCTACCGATGCGTAGATTTAATTTGGGAAAAAAGTGTTTGTCGCCCGACACAGTTGTGTGCCAAAATTTTCCAAACAAACGGATTGTGTTACTCAGGTATTCACTTCGGTCATTTGCTCAGTCGTTTGAACTTCTACTTAACATGAAACCGGTGTTGCGTAAACGTTTGAGGCAACCTTTTTAATTCTAATTTCGAAACTTGCTACTGTAAAGTTTGTCAGTAGAAAATCGGCCGTGAATAAAAATAAGGATGGGGATGTGGCCTTGCGTACGACGCCCCGGTCACAGTCACTGCAGAACGTAGAAATCAATCACATGCTTCAGCAAAGAAGAAATTGAAATTGTCAGTTCTAATCCAAGGCGGTATTCTACGAAGTCCGCGGCGGCGAAATGATATGGGCGTCTGTCAGCTCAGAGGTCATAGTTTCCAACCTCAAATCTATGGATAATTTTGACGGACGGCTGTTCGGTATTACGAGGCGCTTGATCAACTCCGATTTTATTTAGTTCTGTCCCGCTGCCTGTCACAGAGTAGTGACCGTAGATATTCTCGAACGATTGCTTGACGGCTCATAGGTCGTTCGGCGCCTGTAGTTTATTGAATAATAAGCGGAGATTTTCATTGTGTTAATGGTGTATAACCGCGTGGTCACATCGGCTGATTTCAGCGGACATGATGCCAAAGTACTCATTTGATGTCCAACGAATAGTAATCTTGAAGGAAATTTATGGTAGAATGAATACCATTCCACAAAGTTGTCCAATTTGACAAGGACGAGGTGGAGTGCTTAGGCTCTTCCTCGACAATCTTGTTCCTATTTTGTTCCGCACATTACCAGGTTTGCGAACTACTGTTCGTCTTCTTAAAAATACTTTAAGCACGAGAAGAGTGACTTTAATTTGGTTCACTTCACCTTCATCTGATTTAATCTAAGTTTCCCTCACGCCGCCATTTCCGGTGGAAATTAGGCAAACCAAAGACATTGTTGATCAATGCTGCTGGTCAAAGAAGACAGGGTCGACGCAGATCATGGCCCATTTCGTCATCCATTTCTGCGCATCACAGACAAAGTGGAGGCCTGATTCATGCTGTCTAAGGCTTTTATATGTTTTCAGCGGCACAATTCAATACCAGAAGTAGACTGGTTAGTTTCGTCTCAAATCACGAAGGATATGAGCAGAATACAGCATGCAAACAAGAATTTGATGACATATTCTTGCATCTTCTTCCTTCATTATTCGATAACTTTTAGAGCCAATCGATTGTGAAAACTTGCTGCAAGAGTTAGTGGTCAAAAACTTAAAACATTTTGACGTCCTCGGCTTGCGCTGCCCATTTTTTAGACATTCAGGAGTACGGTGTGAACAGTGGGACGGTAAACACAAACTTCAGTCTTCGCCTGAATTTGCTGCTTGTCCGCGGCATTCGTTTTGGCTTGTGGGATGGGGGGGGGGTGGTTGGCGATCGTCACCTGAACAAAAAATTGGCCCAATCACCGGAAGCTCATGGGTTCGAATCTTCCCTTGTAGTTTATGTTTCATTTTTTTCCGTCTGTCTAGAATGGACGGTGTTGTTCGGTAGCCAAAATTACCAGCGCATCTTGGCACAAGGCTAGCGGTTTCTTTTTCCCGGCTGGCAACCTTTTATTGGCCTGATTCTTCTGCATTGAAATAACAAACTTTGTCAGATCATCACCAAAAACTTAGAACGATCAGCGGCAATCATAGAAGAGAAAGAAATAACGGTACAGCTTCTGCGTGACCACAGGGAAGTTAGATGTTTCAAATGAACCTGCTCATCCTACTTTCTTTTCTTTTTAGTAGCTGTTCACCCGGAAGGGTTGAAAAAACTTTTGTTGTTTCAGTTGAAAATCCTTCAGCTGGTGGAATACAAAACGTGGTTTCCGATTGCTCGATCGAGGTTTGAAGTAATTCGCCGTTTTGACTTTTATCCTAATTGCCAATGACATCCCTGAGAGACAGAAAAAATTCCAGTTCAGGTTTACCAAATATTCGTCACAAACTCGTGGAACTTAATCTCAAATAGATTAACACATGAGAAGGAGAATATTCGTTGATGATAAGAGAGTTTTCGGGGATCGTAGATCGGTATTATTGGTCCGGTTTGCGCAAAATATGAGACATGAAACTTTCCCAAATAGTTGGATACGTAGTTACAATCGAATCAGCACCTAAGTAAGATGTGAAAATCTTCGAGTGTTATCTCTCCATGGCCCTAAAGTTAGCAGACGAATGTTGATGCAATGCATTCCACCGAGCTAGTCCTTTTTGTGATGTTTTTGTCTTCATTGATTATGAAGGACCAAACCCTCAGAGTGTACTTCTTTACTATATTAATGCTTTAAGTGGATCGATAACGTCGAATTTATCCGAATTCTTGTTAGGAGTGAAACTGAACCTTCGACAGCGCTTTCTTGAACTGTGACGTTTTAAGTCTCATCAATGTCCGTGATTTTGTGGCAAGATTTCTACCTAAACATTCTTGTAGGAGACGTTCGGTATGTCATCCCCAGAAACGTCACTCATCGGGTTTGGAAACCGCGGTTGACACTTTCAATCTCTAGAATAGAGAAGAGTCAAACAAGAAACCATATACGTCCTATGTATTGCACTAGAGTAAACCCTACTGTGAAATGCCGAGTTGCAAGCGCAGTTTGAAAGCAAAACCTTCGGAACAGGGAACCGGTGAATAACAATAAAGCTTTCGTGTTCGATACAACAAAAGCAATCAACCAGATGCAACAAAATCACTCGATTCGAGGTGACCAATCAGATCGCAGAGTAAACCATGTCAAAAAATAATCCATGTTTTCGGGATGATCGATATCACCGCAATCGCAGCATTTCACATTCAGCAAACAGCCAATTTGGCAGTACGGTGCGCTGGAAATTAATTCTTACTTGTTTGTTGGAAGAAAAAAATCACTGCCAAGAACATATTAATTTGAAAAAAGGTTTTTCAGGTCTCATATAAACAAAACTTAACTAAGTTTTGTGCTCTCCTTCACAAAACAAATGTTGGGAATTTCACATATTCCGAAAGGTATGATGAATTATTATGCGAGGACGATTCGACGGAAAATAAAAATACCAGATAACAAGTTTTAAGGAGTTCGACGCTGGTATCCGCTCATTACGATGACCCTCGGCAACAGAACTAACATTTCAACTTCATTCTCCGCATATATATATATATATATATTATCCACGAAATAACCAAGCATTGTGAACACAAACAGCCCACATCTGGACATGGCCTAAGGACTTGCTGAAGCCAAAACTGTGAGCTTACCTAAAAGGTCAAGACGTAGCTCATCCTGTCAGAAGCAGTTCATGAGCCACATCTGACCCTGAAAAATCAACCGTTCCGTTTACAAAGTACAAATTCTAAAGACAAACCGAAACAGTGATTAGAAGCAATCTTTCCTCGGCCATACAAAAAACTTGTCCGGTAATTTCCAAGAGAGCTAGAAGGTAAGGCAGTTTATTGTCCGGTTGCGGCTCAACTAAGAAAGACAAGTCCGCTCCAAAACGTCACGCCTTCCACCTGCGACCATTGAGTATAACGGGTAAAATACTGAGGTCAAATGTTGATTGTCCATTTCGTTCACCGGCAAAGTTAAAACGGCGTAAGCCAATTAGGTTTTGCGTATCAAACCAAAATAAACATCATAGATGATTCGGTCAGCTTACACCTCACTGTAGCGGGGAGCAAACATTTGATTCAATGGCTGCGTCCATTGTTATTTAACAAAATCCTTCCTTAGTAGCGCGCGATGGTGCGAGGGATTAGTCACCCAGATACCTCTGGAACCCTTCTTCTAAAAAACCCCATCAAATTTCATTTCGTTGTCCTGGCGAAAACGTGAAGTGCCTGGGTAAATAAAACAGCGGTTTTTTAAACTTAGTGGTTAGAAAGGAGTGCGTTTATTTTGGATTCACGCTTAGAATCCAAGAGTATCCAGTAACTCGATGTCGCCCGGTTCGTTGCTATGCTTGACACTATATCTTTTGTGGTTTTAAGCCACCCCAAGTTTTAGTTTCACGGTTGCCAGCCATCCTTCATGTAGTCAGCCCAATTGGCTATCGGGCATGCTCCCTCCACTAAACTTATACACTGTAGACTGAACAGGACAACAGATTGAAACAGACGGGACTTCACAAACGGATACACAAGGCTTCCGCCCTTCACATGCAGCCTTTGAAAACTACTCGCATCTTCTTGCTGCTACCCACGCTGTGCGAACATACATATATGAACACAAATCACTGCCAGCCGAAAGTACCATGGAAGTCGATGTTATTTGATCAATAGCAACTTGTTATGATTTTATGGAGAACTTGGGAATAAAGGATATCTAATGACGAAATAACAATGTCATACTGATTCGCTGAGCCAACCTCCACTTCTTTCATAAGCCATAGACTGCAGTGATCTGGGGATAGCTACGGTATCCCTGCAAACGATATGCCCCGAAACTTGTTTGGAGTTGTTCAGTTTCAATTTTGAAAAACCAATAATCTTGCACCCACGTGCTCTGGTTTTAGTTGCTACGTCGCAGCACAATCTTTCCAAACAGAAAAAACGACGAGCAGTAAAGATTGACGGCGAAATAGTAATTTAAAAAACAATAACAACAACAACAACAACAAGGGGTTTCGAGTGCTACGGCGCTAACAACTGCGGCACTCAGCTATAGCACATACTGTAGCCAACTATTGCATCGGGAGATTTCGCAGATCCCAATCTCATGACGTATCTGCATCTACATAAGAGTTTATTGTTTAGAGCTTTCACACCTTTCCCATGTCACCGACTGGCCACCTCCAACCATCATCCAACCAATACCTGTCTCGAAGAACAGCGTAAGGCGAGACAAGCGTTTTGTGGGCTAAGCAAAACATGTCCCAACCACCCCAAACTATTCTAATAATCTGGCTCTTGCTAACGAGCGAACCTTAGGACAAAGTAACTTGCGACTAACGTTTAGTTACTGAAGACCTTCATCCATCATAGTATACCAACACTGCGAATACAAAGGTCTTCAAACGCCGAAAATCTTCGCATATCCCCGACTCAAAGCTAATGTCTCAGAGCTACATGTTTCTATAAAAAGACAGTGAATATCCAAGGGGAACAGGGAGTGGACATACACAGGTGCTGTAGCCAACACAAGGAACAAAGTTTAGCTGCACAAACGCACACTTTCAATCATTCTGATTCGATAGAAAATGACAACACGATCGTCATTGTTCACCGTCCACTGCCATATCCTCCGGTGTCCTTAGACAGGTAGCTGAGACGTCGTTCGGGTCCCAACAATGAAGACGTGAGACACTTACTTTACTTAAGTTCGCTAAACAATTTTCCAATCTACGATGACACGTCATCTGCTGAACTCCACATGGTTTATGCCATTCCACGGGAAGAACCCAAAATGAGGCACGGTACGGTAGACGAGTGTTAGCCATACGCAACACGTGACCCAATCAGCGTAATCTGCTAAGTTTCATACGCCGAGATAAGGCGTTCTCAGGATCGCCACTGGATAATGGATTCCGAAACTACACATTACTCACCCAGTCACTCCATTCACTCCTAGCCGTACTATGCAAATATCGATGACCAACGCCCCGCAACCCCATACAACACAACCAAGCATACCGCGGCGCAGCACACACGACCCTCCAACTTCAAGGAAACATCAGGCCGACGCCACAAGTGCTTAAGTCCCGTGCATGCCGCTCCAAACCTTGATATACGCGTGTCCACCTCCACTGTCGAGCTACCATCTTTCGATATACAGTTACCAAGGTAAGTGAAACGATCCACAATCGTTAGTTCTTCTCTATCCAGTATGAAGTTCGGCACCAATGTCGTAAACCCTTGTTACAGCATTTTGCACTTTAAAGGCGCAACGTACATGCCGGACTGGGCAACAGACCTCGAAACTGTGTCTAGTGCACTTTCTGCATGATCCTCAGATTCCTTCAGGCACACAACGTCGCCTGCTCAATCTAGGTCACACAGCTTCCCTCCATTTAACAGTTCGATTCCAACATCCTGGAGACCTCCTAAAGCATTTTGAATCATGACAAACTTGAACAAGAATGGGGCACAATTATCGAACGACACTAGCCGTCTCGGGTGAAACTGACAGTTAGCCCTATACTCTGCGCGAACATAGGCATGCAAATACAATGCTCGCAACAGGTTCACGAACTTCGCTGGAATGGCTTTTCGGTGGAGAGCACTGAACAGATTTGTCCAATCCACCGACGCACTGTCCCTTTCAGTTCTAGAAAGACTCCGATCCTAGGGCCGACCTATTAGAATGCAGAGCCACCCATGCTCATCCTTTCCGCAAGCATCTGCGGGTTCTATATTCCAGCTGTCGGATGCATGGCTGGATAGCACAAAACAATACGGGGCGTTAGTTACCGTTTACACATGAAAACGTCTCTCATGATTCTTTACCATGCTGAGCTGCAACTCTCTGCAGGTCCATTTGCACACCACCTTAAAGACCTCATGGACATGTTTTCATAGGCCATTGCAAACAACCTATATATATAAAGCGAATCGGAATCTTCTTCATTCACTTGTCCGGCACATGTACTTATCTACAAATTTTGAATAAAGAATCCAGGTTTTTTTCTCCAAATCTTTAGCGTCCGCTTTTTTTCGGTTAGTCTATCTTTTTCATGTCCCCAATTTAGCTTGACAGTCTCTACCATTTTCTCTCATTACCAGTCATTTGCTCGGCAATAGTCCTCATTTTATTTCATCCTATTACGGATTCTCTGTTTCATCTCAAATTGCCCTTTCTAGATATTCCTAATTTTTGGGGTTACCTCATGGTGCATTCTTACCATGATACTTGCGGTTGGATCAACCCCAACATTCAGTTCAATTGTGGAACTTCAGCTTAGGCCTCCTGTCAGTCTCCAAGCTTATCACAGCCCCATGTAAGTCCGCCACTCGGAAGACAGTCACTTTCCTCCAGGAAGGGAGTTTCAAACATGCTTCATGCCGGTGCGCGTTAGTGCATATAAACAAACTGTGCTGAAACATTTTCTGTCGTTTCGATCATATTCTGTTTCCCTTGAATTTTCTTCAATTACGATGATCGTCGTTGAAACCTACGTAGAGCGGATTTACATTTTCATGGCCATTATTAAATGTTTGTTCTTATCAATACTTCACCCTGCCGTTTAACCATGCTTCATCGATACATTTTGTAAGCATCGCAGCGCATGCTGCTAGCAAAACAAGAAATATAGGTATTATCATCACTACTATTATCTATCACTATTCCTATGCGTTTTGCTTGCCATTTTCCACGGCCCAGATGGAAATGTTGTCTCCTCACTCAATGGCATTCATGAAGTTATCTAAAGGCTAAGCTTTTGCTCAACCCACATTTTTCATAGCCTTTGTATTGCATATCAGTGCATGTGAACGCGCAAATGGGCCACGCATATTAAAAAGGTCACTAGTGTAACCTGGGCAATACCTAAGATTAGCCCTCGGTGCCCATTGAGTAAAGGAACGGTTCGAACCACTTCAAGGGTAGTTCAACCCTTGGCACATCACTATGCCCAAAGCTGTTCAAATCGCAAATAAGTTAGCGCTACGGATATGACTCGCTCGTTTCCCCATTAACCTCTATGTTACTTGGCCTTTTTAATTATTTTTTCTTTTGTCACTCACCTTAATCCCTCATCCAGAGAGCTTTCCGGAAAGACCTTTTCTTTTCTGCACTATTTCAAGCTGTCTAGCAGCATCATGACTAGGCCGAAATTTAAACTATCATTAGACACGGTATTCCTTTTCTGTTTGCAGACGATATAAAATCTGTATACACGTTTTCCCCTCGCAACATCAACACCATCATAGATTGATTCATGATGAGCAGCTTGGTCGATGAAATTCTGGGCCAAAATAAAATCATATGTCCATGGTGACATTTACTCTAGTTATCCACATTCACATGCTACTACTACTAAGCCACTTTCGTTGCTGCTGTTACATTCTCGCTGGATACTAAATAAGGTGCACACGCTGCGCCTATTGGTGTATACACGCAGATACGATTTCATTCTTATCACTGAGACATAGCTGACTGACAATACCCCCGACAGAGACATTGCTCTAATTGGTTACAATGCTTTTGAGAAAGACAGGATAAACAAGCTGTCTCATATACACAAAAGACACCCTTTCAGCCTCATGGTACAATCATCCTACCTTTAATAAACTGAAACATTCTATCTGGCAGACTTTGGCTATCGGGAATCAGGGCTTACTGCATAATTGCATCTACCGTCCCCCTAGTACGCATCAGTCAGAGATCTTACCACTAACTGACGCGCTTAACGCGGCCGCCGACCTTCCAGGCCCTAAGCTAGTAGCGGGCGACTTTAAAGACCCCGGCATTTGTTGGTCATCTTTCTCCTCCCCAAAATACCCTTTTGCCTTTGTTTCCAATTTACGACTGGGTGGGTGGAAATAGCATTACCCACAAGGGCCGACAGTATTCTGGATCTTATCTTCACAACTGGCGTAACATAGGTGTGCACATCCGTAGACAACAAATTACTCGGATGTGACCATTCCCAAATTGTTTGCAAGTTCTCAGTTTCGACGCCCGTTATCTCCTCCTCAGCTTCCACTAAACCAAACCACAGAGCTCATGGAGCCATCTTCCCTCCATAATTAGTAG
>LUCM01002268.1:7300-20466 GCA_008360955.1 Fasciolopsis buskii | reverse complement strand
TCATGAAAGTCAAGAGCTACGGCATAAATCCCTCCTTCTGGCTTGGTTCTCCTCCCATTTGGCCTCTAGAATGCAAGTATTGAATGTGAATTGGACCCTACCCAAGCCTCGTCCGATTACCAGTGGGGTTATTGAAGGAAGCGTGTTAGGTCCACTACTGTTTCTGCTGTACATCAACGATAGTTTTCACATCGTTAGGCATGGTATTTCTTTTCTATTTGCAGGCGACATAAAAATTGTATACACGTTTTCCCCTCGCGACATCAACACCATCATAGATACTGTAAAAATGATCTACTATCACTTGACTCATGGTTCGCAGCTTGGTCAATGAAATTCTCAGCCCACAAATCCGCATACTCGCATACAAATGCCACCATCCCACACGAATTTTTGAGACTAACCAAGAAGTCATTCCTTCCCCTCACACTGTCAGAGACCTGGGTTAGCATTATTCCAGTACATTCAACTTTTCAGAACACACCCGGATACAAGTTGCAACGGCCAGGACACTAATCGGGTTGGTGCACAGAACTTTCAGAAACCAGGAAAGCCAGTTGTTAATATATAAAACGCACGTAAGACCTGTCATGGACTACTGTTCCATGGTGTTCCAACATGCGGCAGAATGACAGACTCGAGATGGAGAATGTTCAACAAACAATTACAAAACAAATTCTACTGTTCCTCGCTAGAATACATGGAACGTTGCATAAAACCACACCTCGATCCCTTTGGCTGCGTGGAGTTCACCCCAACCTCTCCTTTTTTCACGGGATTATTAGTAAAACTGTGTGCATCTGCGCACCCCAAGTAATAAATAACATTCCCTATGGCTTGTGCCGAGCTGAGTTCTTGGTGTCAGTTCCCATGTCGAGGATAGCATTTGTGAAAAACTTCATCATGAAATATTCCTCCCTGTGGAATAAACTACCCCTACATATAAGGATGACTTCTCTTGCCTCCGTCACGTTTGAAAACAAATTAGAAAGGCAATAACCGTACAAAATTTGTTAAAATTGCACGATCCTTGCACTCCAATAGAAAGAGCCCATGAATCGGGCCTAGGGTGTTGACTGAATATAACGCTCGAAGTCTTATTTCAACCCGCCCAACAAGGTCTAGCCATTGTTTTTTCTCAGTAGTTTCGACGAGTGCAGATTGCTGTAGGTATAGGCAGAAAACTCCATCAACAAAACAATTCAGGGCAATTTTTACCCAACTCTTACTTTCGTTTAGTACGCACGTAGCAAGGCATATAAAAGGAGATGTACTCATGTCATATTCCCGCTTGCTCCCAAACTAATATCCACACAAACTCTTTCTTCTGCATGCATCTGAAAATTAGACCATTCTAAGCGCAAATTTCATCCTCATCTGCCGCCTCACACCCACACATAAATCCCTGCTTCAGATGCAGCCACTGGGCAACCACCACTCTCAGTGTACCCATAAGTGCCATCAGCTAGACACCGGACACAAAATAAGGAACCAAAGATACACTGTTTGTTTCACACCGGCTCACCAGCGTCGGATACATTATTAAACGCATGCCGTATTAATCCTTATTTGCCTCCCAAATTCTGTCTACGTTTCCTTTCCTTATGTCATCGAACAGTAGTTAGCCAAGCTGTTCACCAGTGTTCTTCATCCCTCCGCATTTCCAAAAGGCCTTCAACTATTTTCTTGGCCCCGGAATTCCTGGTAAAATTACCGTCGTTCTTTTTCATATCCATTTTTATACTACGCATTTTCGGCCGTAAGTATTCATCCCTCTAGCTGTGTTTTCGTTTTCACAATTTTATATCTCGCTCTCATAACCTTTGAACGCCTTCTTCATTGAAGTTTACCTTTTCCTTCAGTTTTACAGCCTTGTTAAATCCGCTTACTGCGGACATCTTTTGACACCCGTCGCCATCATTCATCTTAACATTGCGCACGCGGTAGCTACCGTTGGTGCGAATACACAACTTATTCCACGTAGATAGCAATTTTTCACTTCTTTCTTTGCAGCCAATTTTGTACTTGATATTAACATTAAAAATAATAATATATTTATTTCCCAATTTGCGAGGGGCATGTGCAATGCAAGAGCAAAATTGCGCAAGGAAGGCAAATTGCAGATATGGAAAGCAGAAGCCAGGAATGCACTGCAATTTCTTCGCTCACAAGATCATGACAGGCAAAGTGATTTGCTGGACACGAGGTTTAGACTTGTAACTCGAAGCTGCCAGTTAGTCTGCGCGTGGTTTGAAATTTTGCTGCATTTGTTGTCCAGTTTGCCTACTTATTCTTTGGTGAAAATTCTGCTTTTTGTTCAGAAATATTCCACAAATTTTAGACCCTCCATACCTTATACCATCTCCACGAACACAGGGCTCTGCGTGATATCTTCTCTTCCCGTGGTGATCATTTTCATTCATTTCCTGCTGGCCATGACCAAATCTTGTCTTCGAAAGGCACAGCCTTCCCAAGTGGAATATAATCCGATTTCCACGCTGAATTTACTTAATCCATAGGGCGTGTATCTTCGTAGCTCGTTCATTATTAATAGCAGCGGTTGTTCCCTGCCCCCCTACCAAATGACAGTTCACAACTATTTTCGATTATTATGGGGCATTGTGAACGTCGGTCCCTATCAGATGCCAATAAAAACACTGTCCTACTTGAGTCCGTTTTGCATGGCTTTGGAAAAATAATTTTGGGGAGAAGCAAGAGTAAGCCAGAAAAAATGGTGCATGTGAACTTATGAGCTAAAGTGCTGTTTACCACAACAGTGCTAATGGGTTGGGCTGACCGAGTGCTGGCCACCCAACCTGATAAACGCCTTTTGGGAGTAAACGCAGTAGGTGTAATCCGCCAACCTAGCTGCACCTGCACACCACTGTAGCCGAGCTGCTCGTCCGATATGCGCCGACCAAAGCGGTGGATATGACTGCGTCCCGCACTATTGTGGTAACGCCGGTGTGCTCGTGATATGGAGGAAGGAATTCAAATGTGCTATGGGTAGGGTAAGGGAGACATCGTCTTTCCAGGTTCGGATAATCGCAGGCGAGCAGAAACCGCGGTAGCCAGAGCATGGGGTAAGTGTTTCCACCCAAGCAGCACTATGCGGCCTGGAAGAGAGGGAGGAAAAATACGGAAGGCGGTCTGGCCTAGCTGCCAGCTGCGGATTAAGAAGCGACCGATCTTACGAGCGGCTCAGGGAAGGAAGTTGCCAGAACACATTGCAATTCAAAATATATGTATAGTGACTGAAAACAAGAAATGGTCGGGGCCAGCAGGTAAGGTAAATGAAAATGGTCACTAAGGGACGAGAAGATACCACTTAGGGCTCTATGTTCGTGGGGGTGGTATGAGGTGCGAATTGTCTTAAAAGGAAAGAGAAATCGATGAAGATTGAGAAACGATGATTTCAAGATTTTGACCTCATTTCGTCTGGAGGGTACCGTTTGGGTTTTTCAGAATGAGTGTGATTTCTACGGGCCAGAATCATTCGCTTGGAGAGAGGAGTTGATGAAAGGAAGGGTGAGGATAGTAGTGAATGTTTATTTTAGAAAACGGTGGTCCGGTATGGCTGCCACACCGTTTTGGGCTACGATGTTGGAATTAGTTAGGTGAGTGCATAGGAGAGAGTTATGGATGAGCAACCCTTTATACAGTTAGAACGATAAGGTTTATGGGTGCAGTCAGATTATTGAGCGACAGGTACCCATTTTGAAGGCAGAGGAACGGCGAGATACATCTGACGTGGAACTGTATGTAAATAAGTAGCGTGCGCTGGTGCCGGTGCTCCATTTGAAGTTTTATATATTAGGCTGGTTTTTTACTTTGTTCACTCAACTAGCAATTTCCTTGTCACTTTCCATCCTACGACCACGTATGCCTGTTAGTGTGCCCGAGAAATATACCGATATATACTACATACTCTAATTTCAAGCAACCCACCAAACATTTAATCTCGGGAAACCGTGTGATGCATTTTCATTTCGGGTGTTTGTTACATGCACATGCAAGCATTCTCTGTGCTTTTGTGGTCGGTTCTCGGTACGATCTGGTATCAGTAGTAGCATTAGCTAAAGGATAAAACTTATTTAGAACACCGCCGATTAGTACGAGGTCGGAATTATTCCCGATATTACACAACCAGCATACAGAGGGTTGCAAAACAGATTAAGTAAGCAGAACTTTTGGCATATTATATTGTTAAATAATATAATGCAAGCACGACGGACTTTCTGTCATCTCAAGTGCGGATGAGGTCTCTAACATTTTCCCATTTTAGCCTATAAGAAACCAAATTGCAACTGAAACACCAAATCGGCGGTAATGTGTGTGAAATCACCTTGTAGGAATTTAGGTGAATTAATGGAACAGACTCATAGTTTGGTGATCGTGGCTGCCACCGAGAGGTGATCGATAAAGCACTGAACTGCTCTTATTCCGCTGGTTCACCCATTATAGGCAGGACAGAGTAGACGGCTCACAAGGGAGTGGGTTTTGCTACTCGTGCTATCGAAATAAGCGCAATGAGTGTCCCATTCACTCCAGCTACGCCATGTATGTAGGACATCTCATGCTGCCTTTGTCTAGGTAGGGCACCTGCGGGAACTGTTTGCATTTGCAGTGCACCCGGGTGGACTAGCGGGATTCTGCGTTCATGGCACGGATACAGAACTTGAAGAGCAAGTCACCACGTCTCGCCCTGTGACCAACTGGGTATATACAGGCTCACTGACAAATACCACCCTTGATGATTTTCTGATATGGCCCCATATTCGTGTCCTGATGCAGCTGTTCAAACAGATAATCGGACTTAGGGGTGGGCAGTAACTATCGGCGCTGTACCCAGCAACGAATAAACAGGGGAATTATATACGCTGTAAAAGTAATGGAAGTATCCCTGGGCCAAAGTGGCCACAACGTACTGCTGGTACCTCTGCTGGCAAGGCATGAAAAACTTGCGACAATCGACGAAGTGGATCTGAGAAATGCAGCACCAGGCATGTGCTGGACCCCAAGGAATGTACATTCATGATTCGAGGACATGTGGGCCGTGATACGAAGACGATTATTGTACCAAACTGAGAATCTTGCACCCTTAGCTACCCGGGGGAAGCCCAGGATAGAAGAAGCGACTAAATCACGATAAAGTATACGGGGTTGCTACGACGCTCGTGGCGCTGGGGCCACATATGCCAAGGTTAGGAAAAGAATACAAGCAATGGAGAGGGAACCGAAGTTTGTGTGTGAAAGAAACATAGCCCGGGACACGAGGACGAATCCCAGCAGGTTATGTACGATTGTGCAATTTACAATAGCCATGAGTGAGTGTACATAGAACTTGGAAAGCGATGATAGCACTTGAGTTCTTACGGATGTGGACCGAGTAGAATCTCCTCTCATTCCTTAGGGT
Source organism: Fasciolopsis buskii (assembly GCA_008360955.1). Taxonomy (NCBI): domain Eukaryota; kingdom Metazoa; phylum Platyhelminthes; class Trematoda; order Plagiorchiida; family Fasciolidae; genus Fasciolopsis; species Fasciolopsis buskii. The sequence goes on along the minus strand of LUCM01002268.1, from coordinate 15,050 downwards.
TGCGTATCGCTGGGCGCAGCCCGGCGTTTTTAGAATCTCTCAATGGACTTGAACGGTACCTAACCTAGATAAGTTGAATGAAAACGAATGCGAAATGCTGCAGCTTTTAAGAGCACTAAACAGGCAAGATCGACGGGGCCAGATGGCGTCCAATGAGTACAGCGGATGCATTATAAAACTTGTGCAGGAGCTCTTTAGAGCGCCCCTTAGGTTGGAAGGGATTCCGGTGGAATGGAAGATGGCTGCGGTTTAGAGAATAAACAAGGGAGGTTTAAGGCATAAGACTAACGAATACAGCCCGACAAGTCTAATGCCAGCAATGTGTAAATACTAAGGACGGACAATCAGGAACTAGGTATTCTAGCACCTTGCAAGTAACTGGCTCTTGACGTCGGAGCAAAAAGTTTTCATAAGGAAATGTTCGTGGTTAATGAATCGCCTGATGCATCTTGGCGGGGACTTAACATAAGCATTTAAGTTTACAAAGTACCTAACAGGCATAAATGCTCGCGATAGTTCGGAGGTTGCTGCCATGTGTGGCTTGAGGGGACATATCTGGAAGCTACAGAAAAGTTACCGTAGACTATAACTGAAAGTCCGGCTTTTCACGAACTGGAGGGTATCGCTCTGTAACAGATCGGCTGAGAGTGGTGCTTGCTGCACCGCGCTGGAAGCTTCCGAAGGGGCTCCATAATTATGCTGGGGTACGGAATTTCCGGATGGAGAAGATGAACGCGGTTGGGACGTGTTTTTTTCATTTCCTTCTTTCAGAAATGAGCATAATATGTAACCATGCGTATATATGGGTATGAGACGGCTCCAAAATCTTGCCTTTAGCAAAATATGCGAATGCTTGCTCAATCGTTGAGGCCACTTGTTTAGAGAAAGATGAATTTGGCGTCGGACGATAGATTAAAGACGATCACTAGAGGCGATGTTATCATAGGGCCGGATGATGCTGCCATAAGCAAGATCAGGTCCAAGTTTGCCAAGAAGGGTTGCCACCAGGATTCAATACTGCGCGGCTGGAAATCCCCAAACTGCGAATCCAAAGGTTGGGTGAAGAAGGCGACTGAATCCTTCTCCGTGCAGCAGGGTCACAGGCGAACATGTTGGGCGGCCGCACTTTGAATCAGTATGTCCAGATCCGACTCCACGACTGACGCATGCCAGAAGAACAAAAAGGAGGATGCTCGGGGGCGAGGTTGGGGTTCGCAAATATCACGAAAGAAAACGGGCGATGGTTCCGGAAGCAACTCCCGAGCATGCGACACTCTCGCTTGTTCGCCGGCCAAAATGACGAGGAGGAGTAATAGGGGCGACCAACACAAATGCTGCAAGTTTGGACAATAAATGTCCGGAGTATTAATTCAGCAATAAGGATGTAGAGTTGGTGGCTACTACTAGTACCTGGTTACAGCCGAGGGAGAGAGACAATGAAATAATTACTCCATCCTTTGAATGGATAGAGGGGATGGAAGAACAGTGGGAGAGACTCTGATCCTGCTGGCTGGAAAGTACAATGCGCAGAAGAGCCACGAACTAACTATCCCTAACAACCAGGCTCTGGAGGTCAACATCGCAACTGGCGACTTGAGGAGCCCAGTTGTAGGCTAGTACCGATTCTCAGGTCGAAGTCAGCGGAGGAAGGAAAACTGTAGCTCTTTCTTAGTGTGGTTGCAGGGTCTGCGGGAAAACGTCTAATACTGAAGGATTTTAATGACCCTGAAATTTACTTGGTTTGCACGACAGCCCCAGAAGTCAATTTTGGGCATTAACTCCTGTAGTTTGTGCACGTAAATTGGATGGTTCAGCGCGTTACCCGAGCAAATCGATGAAGCTTCGGCAAAGAATCTTTTACCCTTGACTTGGTGCTGACGAAGACACAGAAGGTTACAGGGAGGATTACATTGGAAGATCCAATAGGTAGGAGCAACCACGTCCTAATCCACATGGGACTGAGCTTTTAAGGACTTGTAGCCCCGATAAACATGACACGAACTTCTCAGGAATGGATAAATGTAGACTGTTTGACTCGTGTCTCCAAACTCGGGGGGAGTAGAAAGAGGTAGCAAATTCGTGTCTCGTCGGTGAGATGCAATCAACGGCAACCCGTTAACAATAACATACTTAGTTACATCACTCCACAGAATCATACGAAATGGGCTTCCACTATGGTGGAAGAGTATAATCACGAGAACGGAAACACGGAGTGTTCATGAGGTATAGGGACACAGGGCTACTAAGATTACCTCTGGTACATAGCGTTGAGGAAGGGAATGTCACGCATCCAACGAGTCTTCCGAAATGCCTACGAGGAACAGATCGCTGGGGACACAAGGAGCAACCCCAAAGCCGATTATACTTCTTTGCAGTTCAAGGCAGCTTTGAGAAAGGGCGTGAATGGAGAGTAAAACCGCCATGGAGTTAGTTTGACCGGCAGCCAGATGAGAGCCGTCTGTCTGTTGGAATTTTTCCATATGTTATATAGGCTGGCTCAAGGGATGCAGGGCTAAACACTAAGCCCCGCCGCCCTTATGGTGGAGATGCCAGACGGAGCGGTCACGGAAGAAGAAATATGGAATAGTCTAAACATCGGACGCGTCCAAAGCGACAGAGCTTGATGGGACACCCTCAGCGGTGGTAAAGCCGCTGGCGAAAGTCCTGGTGAAACATTGCCCCGCTGTACGAAGGGCGGCTTCTCGCGGACTGGCTTGCATCGACAGTCATATCGGAGCGTTAAGGTGGGGACAGCGACAACTGTATTAGCTATAGACCGGTGAGCCTGACGTCCATCATGCTGAAAGCTCTTGAAAGAGGCCTTCACGATAGGATAGTCAATCACCTAGAGGCTAACAAGTTAATGATGTTAGAATAGCACGGATTTTGGCACAACCGTTTCTGTCCGGCCAACCTCATAAGCCTCCTGGACGAAAGAACAGGTAGAGTTGACAGGGGCTAAAGGGTAGATGTTTCCAATCTGAACTTTCGGAAGGCCTTCGAATCCGTGAACCACAGGCTTCACGACCAGAAAGTGAAGGCATTCGGGGTGGAAACTTGGGGGGAACAACTGAATGGCACAAAATCTAAAGATCAGGTCTTTCAGGGTGAGAGCCGAGAGGATTGCTACACAGCGGGAAGCCTCAGGGCTCTGCCATAGGACCACAATGCCAGCGACAAGGCCAGTGGGTTAGGTAATCTGTGTCCCATTTTCGCTGACGACATCAAACAATCGGGGACAACAAAGAGTGAGGCTTTCTAGAGAGATCTGGATAAAGCTGAGCAATGGTCGGTAAGCTAGGATCTGCATTTGGAAAAATGTCAGCGGCTCATGGAATGGGAGGAGAATTCCCCTTGCCAAATGGGTCCACCTGAGCATCAGGTCGCGATGGACCAAACTCAGCATGCAAGAGACCTCGGGATAGTAGTGCGTGCGGACAGCATACCTAGTCTGCAATGTCAGGGAGAAGCCCAGAATGCATGGCGTGCCCCGGGCCAACTTAAGAAGACCGTAGAATCTAGCAGGCTCAACGTTCTTCAGCCGCTGTTCAAGGACGTTTGTCCGACTGCACTTGGAATACTGTGTCCAGGCGTGGAAAATGCTCGGACAGGTTCAGCGTTTAAACACGTTCGTTTGGACATTTCAGGCACATAAGATATGAGCAGAGGCTGAGGCCTCTTGGCCTGTCTTCTCTAAAAAGACTTAGGGAGAGAGGTGGCTTATTACAGACCTTCAAGATCATTAAGGATCTGGCCGAGACACGGGGTCACCGTGGAGCCCCATTCCCTATAAGGGGGAACGATACCTTAAGAGGCAACGGGAAAATGAATGTGCGAGAACGTGTAGCCATCGGTTTGAGGAGCAAATCATTTGCCACACAAGTGGTGAATAGCAGGAATAAGTTACCGGAGGAAGTGGCCGAAGTGAGATCAGTGCGCGAATTCAGAAAGAAAACAAGCAATCCATGGCCAGCTGTATTTGTAGCGGACACTGTAAATCGTGCGGCTGAGGAGGTGGTGGAGGGGAAGGCACTTCAACAATTTATTCCCTTTTTAAGGTGATGGAAATGCGGGTTGCAGTCACAGACAAGATTCGCACTTTCACCCTAGAAACTGAACAGCGCTTCCACCCTCCTTTTGTCGAGGCACCGACTACTCTAAGGGGCTCTCGATGCAAGACTCTGGACGATTGGGCATCTCGCCCTATAGTTCTGTAAACTAACTGGAACTAACTGTAACTGGAACTAGACTGAACTGTAGGTCAACTTCAAGGTCAGCAACCAGCTGGTTGGGTGACCGTCAGTCGCCATTGTGGATCTGGCGGATGTGGGTTCGTCGTGCGATCATATACACTTCTTGATTAGTGTATTTTATGGTGTTCTTTGGTATGTTTTGCCGGTTGGGTGGTTCATCTATACCCAAAGGAGATCCAACATACGGCGGTAAACTCGGTGTGGTTTGCCCCAGCAAACGATGGAGTTTCCTTTTAATCTAGTCGCAAGCCCACTTGTTGCTCTTGCTCGAAAGGATCAAAGTTACGGGGCAACAAAACTGGAAAACTGCCGTAGTGCGGTCCTATTTGCCGTTAAGTAAATCCAGCTGACTGACCCTAAAGTATACTCTGATACCAAGTCAGCTGACGTTCCCACCATTATTGAACTTCTATTTCTGTTTTATCTAGTTAACAAAGTGTTTGTCTAATACTATACATATGCTGTTGTTAAGTGTGCCGTAGCAGAACTATTCGAACGGTGGGAAAAGCTGCAGTTGTGTCTAGAATATAGTGGTACATTACGATGGAAAGCGATGTAAAAATTTTCGAAAGTTTTATTTCCTCATTCCAAGCCTAGACCAAACGGGCCAATGAGTTTCGGATAAGGGAACATGCACTAAAACTAGGGGTTGCTAACGAAAAGACTTACTAAGTAACTGGCCGCAACCAAACAGCGGCAATGTCAACGGTGTGTTGGATTTGTTCCTGGGAAGCGTTCTGTTAAAAGAATATCACATAAGCCCGCTAGTAGTACTTTAACATAGTGAGTATTGCCCACCAGCGAAGTAAGGCCATATCTCCTTGTTTTGTTTAACTGAGACGACGAAGTCTTCGAGAACAAAAGGACCCACCGAACGTATGGAATGCACCTGTCTCGTAGATCACCCTTTGTTGCGCGAAAACCAAGTGCATCTTAGAACAAAAAAGTCCTTTTCTGAACTGGAAGGCCGGTCGGTCTGTGCTGTGCTACTCAGTTTCATGGTAGCCCACAACGCGAATAACGGCGCCAAACTTTCAACAGAAAACATAACCATTTTTCAGGTCAGCATTCCGACCAGAACCGCGCGTGCTTTCACCATAAACTTTATTTCCTACGTAACCACCCCAATTTGTTCTAGTTACTCACTTAAACATTAACTGGGAACTTCAGTTATCCTTCGCAGGCTGGACTCCCTGGCAGTACCCGTCCATTTTCCCCCATGAGTTACACGTCTACAAATAATTCCATACTGCATCGGTCGTCGCGCAGTATAATCAGGACCGCGCTGCCCATTGCATCGAGCGCAAGTGGGGTGGGTAGTGATAAGTATGCTACTGCTCAGAGTTCCCTCTCTTTTATTCAACCTGTCTCTTCTGTCTCCAACCCAATCTGTTTGCCCCTTCTGCCTACCCATAGTATCGCCATTGATAACACACCCGATACTCGCAACGGTTTATTGTCAAGTAGTGTAGTAGGTGGTTTTCAGTCTGTTAGCTCACATTTTCTCAAGCCTCGTCAGCCTCTGAATCTCGGTTCCTTCAATGTGCGCACTTTAATGCAGGCTGGCCAACAGGCGTGTTTGGCTCTGACAGTGGACTCACTTTCGATTGATGTCTGCTGTGAGTGAAACACGAATTCAGGATTCGTGTAGAGTAATTCAGCTAACTGCGCCAAACGTCACGTCAAGATATTTTCTTTGCACTTCAGGAGCCGAAGCAGCTCAAGCTGTGGGTCAACGTGGTGTAGGAATAGTGTTGAGTGAAAAGGCTGAAACAGCCCTTTTAGATTGGATCCCAGTCAACAGTCTCTTGTGTGCCATGAGACTGCAGGGATCAGTTGGCGTTCGAAAGGAGAGTAGTGTTGAGCGTAGTTTATTTGTTATCTCGGCATACGCTCCCACGGACTACAGCACCGATATGGAGAAAGACGAATTTTACGACAACCTCGTCACTCTTGTTCGGAAGAGCAGACGATCTGACATTGTAGTGGTAGCAGGTGACTTTAATGCACAAGTTGGAAAACTGAGTGCATCGGAGTCCTGTTTAGGTGGGCGATGTGCCTTGGCTGCACAGCGAACAGACCACGGGGAAAGACTTCTCCAATTCTGTGCAGATAATCATTTATTCCTATCTGGCACGAATTTCCGACACAGTTCGAGTCGCACTGCGACATGGCGTTCTAACTCGACAGGTACCTTGAGTCAGATTGACCATATCGCAGTTAGCTACCGTTGGCGCGGTTCTGTCCAGAACTGTAGATCGTACTGGACCACGTACGTCGAATCGGACCGTGCGTTAGTTTTAATGCGGTTTTTGCTGCAGCTGGATGGCCATCGACGCAGGCCACATATCCGATTGGCTGTCGAACGTTTGTCTGATTCGGCTGTTCGCAACAGCTACGAACAGAAACTGTCCGAGGAACTAAGAACTGGCAATGTAGACGATCAGTGGGATCAAATTAAGCAGGCGATGCATTTGGCAGCGAATTTCGCCTGCGGTTCCAGATCTAGTGATCATCAAAAACACAGGATCTCTCAAGCGTCGCTAAGTCTAATGGAGCAAAAACACGAGCTGCCTAACTGCAAGCAAATGAATAAGATGCGTCGGCAGTTGCAGCGTCAGTTGACCATAAGCCTTAGAAATGACCGCGAAAGCTGGTGGGTTAAGTTAGCCGAAAAGATGGAAGTGGCATCCGCTTCAGGTAACAGTCAAAGACTGTTTAAGCTTATACGCGACAGCGGTGGGCGGCGAACTGCGGTTAGGGAAGTCGTGTGCGATAAAAATGGAGAGCTCATCCATGGTAGACAGGAAAGACTGGACCGTTGGGCAGAACATTTCAAGGATCAGTTTAACTGGCCACACGCTATCGTATCTAGTCCGACGTCTGGAGCTGTGAATACTTGGGAGGTGTCACTTGATCCCCCAACGGAAGTGGGAGTGGAGTCGAATATTCGGCTTCTGAACAGGGGAAAAGCTGCCGGTCCCGATGAACTTCCCCCAGTTTTTTCAAATTGGGTGGAGAGGTGCTGATGAAATCACTTTCCTCCTTGCTTCATGATATTTGGAACGAGGAGCGTATCCCGCTATCGTGGGGTAAGTCACTGATTATACCCGTCTTCAAGAAGGGCACACAGAGTCACTGTAGCAATCATCGTGGGATTAGTTTAATTCCGATAGTTACAAAGATTTTAGCTTTGATAATGCTGCGCCGTTTGACACCGATTCGTGAGAGTAATATCCGTGAACAACAGGCCGGATTTCGGCCAGGTCGAGGTTGCATCGACCAAATATTCACTCTTTGACAGATACTCGAAACGCGCCACACGCACCGCTGCCCTACGATCGTAGTCTTCCTGGACTTGAAAGGTGCTTTCGACTCCGTGGATCGACCGGCACTACTCAGTGCTCTCCATCGGAAGGGTATGCCAACGAAGTTTGTGAACCCGTTGCGAGCATTGTACTCGCATACCTATGGTCGCGTTAGGGCATACGGTGAAC